>CM075476.1:37352500-37562500 GCA_037950665.1 Hypophthalmichthys nobilis
CAGTGGTCATCAACTTTTTCAGTCTATTTTGCTTATTTGAAAAAACCTTTAAAACAAACCTCTTGAAAATGCCTTATGTAATTAAGATTGCAGCTTGAAACAAAAACAACTACTTTTAAATAAAATAAGATTTTCCAATAATGTCCTTAGCATCGATCAAACTCAACATGGCTAAATTAATTGGCAATATTATTAGAATAAGTTATTCAAAAATATTTTAAGAAATTTTATTTTTATTATTATCAGACTATAAGTTTTAAGTGGTTTTAGTGTGAACTTTCTGACTTAAAATAAAACCTGTGACTGCTAAAGTCCGCGCAGTAACGCTGGGCTCGGTAAAAAAAAAAATGACGGCAGATAATCCTGAGAACAGAACGGCAGGGGTCTGGACACTAGCCCTGATTGGGAGCCGTGCCATACGGCCAGCTAGCACTGTTTACTATATACATCTCACAGGTCATCAGGGTCCACACACAGCCAAAGACTGGCTAATATTGCACAGGAATGCAATTATAGCCCTCTCACTATGAAAGCTTGGGAGGTAATCATTTCAACAATGCTGTCTGTTTAAGTGATATTGCTTCTGAAGTGTTTTGTGGATCCAAACAGCATTTAAATAAGGAGAGATGCATGTAAATGAAGTGAGTGGGATCACCGGATCAAATCTATGAGTATAAATATGTAATCATAACCTATTAAATAACCTATTTAACTGTCAGCATTTAAATTACATTTCTCCAAATAAATAACAATCTACAGAAAATAAAAAATTGCCTACAGAATCTAGCATTTTAGAATTTCAATTAAAAAATCTTATCTTACAGAATGACTACCAAAAAATAATATAGATAAAATTAACACCTTCCTTTATGTGCAAAATTCATATTAACACTTATCATTTACTGAAATAGAAAAACTAACACACGAAATCTGTTGTTCCTCTGTTGCCCAGTAGAAGGCACTCTTGTACTGATCTGACCTGCTTTGATTAAATTTGCTCTCAAGTTTCTTGAGACTTTCGGTGACATCTCATAGAATAATCTTACTTCAATAAACTCTGTCCTGGTGAGGAAAATAACATACTTGAATATATAGCTGACTCATTTTCTATATATAACAAAAACAAAAAAGGAAGAACAGTATTCAAGGATGTTCAATAAACAATGTTTTTGAAACACTGTGAATAATTAATGACAAAATGAACCTAGACAAAAATAAGTGATTAGATGTTCTAATGACCAATATCTCTATCATAATTCATAAACCATTTTAAAAGTCCGAGTCTCAATACATGCAAAAATAGACATTTCAGTATTTCTGCTGCATTCATACAGTGATTAGAGAGTCCATTTCAATCTATGTGAAAAATCAAATTACACACTACGGCATCTTCTTGCTAACCTTATTTTACTTCAGATGCCCCAAAATCATCTGGCACAAGCTCTGAGATGGAAAAGCACTCTGCCACCTAGCAATGCCAGTTACTCTCTATAACAGGAAACTTAGCAAATCAAAGGCAGGTCTGAATTTTAGAATAGATCTACAGTATAGCATACATGTGCTGGAATCAAGATCTGGTTTGTGGGAAACTCAGAAAAAATATCACCAGCTGCAGCCCGCAGTCTGCAAACCATGAACGACATGCTCCTGAAATCACGCTACACTGACGCTACTAACTGTTTTCAAATTGTAGATATGACAAATTCATTTTCCAAAACAAATCATTCTCTTCATGCACATTTAGCATTTCCACATGCTGTAGTACGTCACATCATACTTGATTAAGCATTACATGCCTCTTTTTTCTTATCTAAACTAAATGCTTTCTGATAGCCTTCATATTTATGTTTTCTAACTTTTTGCTAATGTAAAATTAGTAACCGGCTGAAAACACTGGTTTTGTTACCTGTCAAAACATGTCCCCAATTTCTCCCAAAAAAAAAAAAACAGACAGATTTTTTCTTCCATATTATAATGTGCATTCAAGTGAAACAGATTATCGAAAAAGAAAAAAAAAAAAAACATAGGACAGGCGCTTGTTCTATTCTGTCCTGTGGTTGTTGATTGGATGGAGCCAAATCTGAATGCGAACTTGCAGTCGACTGACAGAGTTATGAAATTTTGATAAAAAAAATAATTTAAAAAAACTATACGAGGTCCAAAGAAATAACAATAAGATGCATTTAGAACTTTAAAATATATATATATAAAAAATAGGCCAAATTCAACAATCATTGATCTAACAGACAGAAAATGTGTCATTTATTATATTTTTGCAATAAATAAATTATCAACTAGCACAAATAACACCGCTGTGCATGGCCTGAACTAGTTTTAACATCCTAGAAAGCCTAATTCTAGAAGCAAAAGAAAATGTCCAACAGAGCAAACTTAAGGCCCTTGCCAAAACCAGGAAGCACCAGTGTTTATTTCCATGCATTCTCCCTTCTGATTGTTGGCAGATGCCATTATGTTCCAGGTTATTAAACTGTAAAGGGAAATGCATGAAGCCAAATAAACAGTTCCTCGTCATCTGTGGTCATGTTAGCATTGATATTACTCGGCTGTTATGACTGATACCTCAACAATGTCTTTGAAATGTCACATGTAGGCCTGCTACACTCCAAGATATGAGAGCTTAAACTACTGTAGACAAGTGATGACAGAAATACTTCCCAATAAGAGATTAACTTGAGAGAAATAGAAGCGTAATGCCACTGTGGAAAACTTCCGCTTGAATTCGCCTGCTAGACAAACGCTAAACAAAGAAAGTAATAGGGACCTGCTGCAAATGCACTCCACCAATTAGAAACACACCGCATGGTTGTCTGCCCTAGCACGGTCCAAAATGTTTTAATTTGCCAGAGGAAGCCAGGGAAAACCATCCAATAATGCTTCCATTGTTGGAAAAAACCTGTCTGGAATCAATGAGAATGAAATCCAGAACTATTTACTGGAGCTGCACTGCATGTGTCTGGAAAAACACGGCCGCCGTTATTCATGGCGTACATTTATTGGTGCGAATGTTCGAATATTGATTCAAAAAGGTGTGGAAGTAACAAATAAAATTCATAAAAAGTAAAAATGTGAATTGAAAGGGACAGCTGGTCCCAATACGCACATGTCTGTGTTTATGGTTGATAAATCCTGTGTGCGTGAAAATGGAATATTGTGTGTGACGGGTGCCAGAAGCGCACAGCCTGAGACTAAGGGCCTGGCAGAGATAAGAAAGTCGAGTAAAGAGAAGAGGCTTGAGCTACGGCCATGAGGACCATCTGCTTCAAGCATCTACACGTGGCCAAGATGTGCTATATCAGCTTCACGTTCATTATAATCACACCCAGGCAACTTTTCCTCTAAATATTGGAGTTGATGAATGCCTTTAATGCGATGGTCATTTTGTTACCGAGTTGACACGGAAACAAACTCCAAGACAATTAACCCCATGCAACAGATTAATGACTGGTTGGCAGATAACCTTTCTCTGGAAGTGTTTCAGGAGTGTCCTTCAGTGCTATTTATACCCACAAATCTTTAAAGACATCATAATGCATCATTTGAAGGCATTCATCAATTTTGTTAGTGGAAAGTTGATGGCTGAGGCAAGAAAAACATACAACTTTTGAAGGATTTGCTATGTTGCATGAGTACAAAAACTGGGACGCTGGAAGAAAAAAAGCCCTGCAGACACTATGAATGGCGGCCAAATGCTGATAAGGTATGCCAAATGCCACAGTGCTGCATCTCCCCAAAACAAGATGTGGTGCCATTCTGCCATTTAAGGCAATAGGCGGTTTGTGTGGTGCAAGGCTCTTGCCCTACAATATACCCGCCTCAGTGATGTCCATCCTGGCACATCATAGTTAATCACATAGAATGGCGATGAATGGTGGCCAAAGCTGTCACTGAGATGTCCCATGTCAGCCAGCAGCATTCCCAGCACTGTTGTCTTGACCTTCACTTATCTTCTCACTGATTACCCCATCTCTTCAGTTCTGAAAAAAAAAAAAACATCATAATTTATAAAAAATGTAATTTATAAAATCAAATTTAACATACAGTACCAAACATATTTGAGTTCTCATATCCACATGAGACCCAAGCACAGTGGATATTATATTTTAGCAAATTTCTCTGACAACGTACGTGTCACAGTTTTATGCCTGGATGTCCTGTAAAGAGCACATTCAGGGATTTTCAGTGATACCAAATGTTCGGAGGTTTCACCATGACAACTTCCTCTCCTTGGTCTTTAAAATTACTGACATTAATTGAATGATCAAATTTAACACTCTTATGGAAATATGATAATATTTTGTAATTATCATTTAAATCCGACTAATTTTCAAATTGTTTGTCATAAATCAACATCTTAGGAAATTGTTATGGGGTTTCAAATATACGAATTTCTGTTACAAAACAGGGCATCGACTGTAGTGGACACCAGGACTTAGAGCATGTAAATCAGGCATTTTGGGAGACACAACAAGTGAATAGGGAAAGAAATTACATATCAATTTTCCTATGAAATATTAGATATTCTTATGAAAATGCTGCCAATTATTACACTTCTTTTTTCATTACATGTTGCCACAGGAACACATATGCAAATTAGATACAATGTATAGATGCATTATATAGAATGGGACTACCCATTTATGGCCATTTTATACACATATCACAAAGTAAATAGTACATCAAATCATTCTGTTCATAACATAGTAGAAAATCATCTTTATACAATGTTTGGTTAAAGAAAATCCTGAAACCTAAAAACTGATTGGTGAATGAAAAAGAAAATCCAATGTTTTTGCCTATATATGTCTTTTCATGCCTTTTTATTTTTTCAGTATCTGAGTCCAGTGCTACCACTACAGTGGACATACCATAACAATAAAAAAAAAATTAATTTGTTTATTATGTTCCAAACAATGTAATGACAATAAAAAAAAAAGCTAAATTCACAAAAAAAAAAAAAAAAAGTCCTGGTTTTCAGGAGGACATATCTTTACATGTTGATGTGGGCTACTTAAAAAAAAATATGGTAAAGGTCCAAAAATATTAATGAATGACGATGGCACCTTTAAACTTAAAACTCAATAGCCCGGTTTCACAGACAGGGCTTAGCCTAAACCAGGATTAGGCCTTAGTTCAGTAAGGGTATTTAAGTAGTTTTTATAAATGTACCCTAGAAAGAAAAGAAAAAAAAACAATACTGGTGTGCATCTTGAGACAAAACAATGGCACTGACATATTTTAAGATATGTCAGTCCAAGTTACTTTCAGGTAAGACAGCTCAAACATGCATTTTAGTCTAGGACTAGATTAAGCCTTGTCTGTGTAACCGGGGAAATGATACTATAATATGGTAGGCAAAGTGTACCCAACATTTGGCATGTAATAGATTTAAAATACGATTTAAATGAAATGTGTTGCAAGTTCAAATACTTTGGTGCAGTAAATACTGTACCTCAGATAAAGCGTCAATTATGCTTTTTACCTCAGTGTACGGGACACGTCGTAGTAGACAAAACGCGAAAAACGCGACATTTCTGTCAGTTCAAAATATATTCACAAACTAACTTTAGATTTTTTTTTTTTTTTAAGCACCTTAAATGTACAAATACGGTCTTAAGATGAAGATTTATCTCGACTATCTCCGTTGAACAGTAAAACAACATTTTCAACAACAGGTACACGCTTGACACAGGTAAAAAGTTCTTCACGCGCGGAGCACTGGGCGGGAAACAGAAGTATCGCGCACACGCACGCGCACAAATCCACACGACACACTTTTTCGTGGCTACTGAATATTCCCTTTGGCTTCGCGTTTATCATTATTGATGAATAACGTGAAATGATTCGTGATGGTGTCTTAAATGTCTTTGGGCGTTAAAAAAGACGCCATTTTTAGTGTGTAACAGTTAAAAATAAATTATTTCCGTAGCGTCTTTAGCCTAAAACCATATTGTGTTATACTTCCTGTTTCTTCCTCTTCAAGAATCGAGGTAAATATCCCTTTACAATATTTTATTGTGCGTTGTTCCCATTTTTTTTTTTTTTTTTTTTTTTTTTTGAGTTTTGTCAAGTTATGCAAAACGTGTGAAAATATTTGACGCTGTGTATGACACATTAAAAATGCTCGTGATGTTTCAAGAAAAATAATGTGTGTATGTTCAGTGTTGGAAATTGTTAATGGACAAATTAAATAAACTACTTAGTACCCATAGTTGAAGAAACACACAACTGATATATTGTTATGATGGCCTTTCGGTCAGCGTGTAATTGGCTGACAAAGAAACAACAAAAAAGGATTCTGTAGGCCTTCTTGACACTTGACATTTATGTGATTGAATGGAAAAGTCCATTAGGGTAAACAGAGCTACTGTATCCAAGGCATAATAAATCGTAGCACACTGTTCCCTCTCGAACAGGGACATCCAGAATTAGATCACTACGGTGATGAATGGAGGCATTAATTGAAAATCGTCACTATAGGTGCACAACATATTGAGATTTTGGCAGAGGGCCTCATGTGCAAGATAAGGTGTGGAGAGAAAAATGAGAGTAAATGAGGAAAAATGGAGAAAGGTACTGTAGAAAGGAGGGGACGAGTAGGACAGTGGGCAACTGAAGGTGATCCCCTGACACACAACATAATTACAAAGCCAAAAACTTATCAGATTAAACTCTTGAGCAGGCGTTCTGTGAGACGTTTTGACAAAAAAGTCATTAACGAGTTAGTTCACCCAAAAATGAAAATGATCCCATAATTTACTCACCCTCAAGTCATCATGGGTGTATATGACTTTCTTCATTCAGCCTAACTCAATCAGAGTTAAAAAATATATATATATATATCCTGGCTCTTCCAAGCTTTATAATGGGAGTGAATGGTATCGTTACTGGAAGCCAGTGATTATAGTTTATTAAAGTTATGGAATATGAAATATGGATATTTTTCTTACAAAAATGCATCACTTCACTTAAGACGACCTTTATTAACCCCCTGGAGCCATATGGACTACTTTTATGATGGATGGATGGATGTGCTTTTTGGGCTTCAAAATCTAAGGTACCATTTACTCCCATTATAAAGCTCGGAAGAGCAGGATATTTTTTAATATAACTTTTGTTTGTGTTCAGGTGAAAGAAGAAAGTCATATACACCTAGGATGGCTTGAGAGTGAGTAAATAATGGGATCATTTTCATTTTTGGGTGAACTAACCCTTTAACAAATTAAATACCACTTTTAATGCATTCATTAGGTTATATGCTAATTTGAGGCTGTGGGACATAATCACTTGAGTCAACAATAATTTAATTATGTATGCTTGGTCTAAGCATAGGAACTTGTGGGTACATGTAATAGTTGTTAATGTTAAGTTTGAGCTTGTATTTTGTGTGAAATGGTGAACTGGTTAAACTATTTCTCTCCATACAAAAGTAAATATATTTTAAATATTTTCTAGTCATTTCCTTTATATAACACATTCAATATTTTTACTATTTTTATTACTGTGAATACTTATTTTGAACTTATTTGAGCTGAATAAGTATATTTACTTTAAAGCAATCGTTTTTGTTTTTTGAAAGGTCCACCAATTATTTTACAGTGTTCCAGATTTTTTAGGAGATAAAACTTGATGTTCCTTGTCACATATACATCAAAACCACTCATAAGGGTCAATTTTTTTTAAATTGAGATTTATACATCATAATAATGAATAAATAAGCTTTGATATATGGTTTGTTAGGATAGGACAATATTTGGCTGAGATACAACTATTTCTGAAATAAAAATCTGGAATCTGAGGGTGCAAAAAAATCTAAATATTGAGAAAATTGCCTTTAAAGTTGTCCAAATGAAGTCCTTAGCAATGCATATCCACTCACAAAAATACATTTTTGATATGTTTACGGTAGAAAATGTACAAAATATCTTAATGGAACATGATCTTTACTTAATATCCTAATGATTTTTGGCATAAAAGAAAAATCAGTAATTTTGACCCATACAATGTATTATTGGCTATTGCTACAAATATGCGACTTATGACTGGTTTTGTGGTCCAGGGTCACATATTGTGACATAAAACATTGAAAATCGCATACCATGATAGTATTCATTTCAAAGAGCTTCAGCACTGCTGTCAGTGTGGTTTTGAGAGGCTGGTATATGGACTAAGCCCTGATCACAGCGAACAATGTAGTTTTGGCCTTCTCCCTCTTTTGCTATTTAGCATAATTAATTTGATCAGCCTACAGTAAGGCTCAACGCTTTCATGCCTCCTGCCACAGTTAATCATATCCATGTGCTAACTGGACAAATGACAGACTTCACGCTGGACTGGCTGGGACCAAACAATGCAATTAATTTTGTCGTGGTTGGGATCATAACAATAGCTTGCGCTGTTGGTGATGAGTAAAGTATAATTATTAGAAATTTGAATTATTTGTTTATCTAATCTACTGTATATACTGTATATACAATATGTTTGCGTAAAAACAAGTGTTCGTTTTAATACAATGTTTTATACAATACAAGACTTTTCACAACCAGCCCATTAACAAACGTGTTGTTTTTTTTTTTTGTAATGTCAAGGTGGAAAAGTAAAATACATTTAAAAAGGCTTAAAGTACAGTTGAATTTCTCTTAAATTTATAATATCTGGTCAGAAAACTCTTTTAAAAGTCATGTTTCAGAAAAGTTCCCAAAGAGTCACGAAATCAAAATATTAAACTTCAAAATGACAAAATGTCTTTTGAGCTAGTTAAAAAGGTGTTTGTTTTTTGCATATTTAATTGGACAGACATTATGTTTTTCATTTTGGAAATGGAGCACTGTGGAAACATATGTTCACCAAGCCCCAGCAGATGTCCATCGCAGTGCTGCGGCACAAACCCAGAAAAAGCATGCGGGCATCACAAGCACTTTGAGCTAGTGTGCCATGGGCATGCTTTGCTCTGGCTGTAACATCTCCATCGTGCTCGTTTGAGACATTTACGCTCGACATTTCAAAAAACGCAGTGCGTCCGAACCTCGCCGAATGCGAAATTGTCATCCGATAAGCATGGATGCAGGAGGGAAAATCGGCGAAACAGGAAAAATAGGGAAAGCGATGGTGCTTGTATTCACAACATATTCATGCATATGAATAACAGTGGGTGAGAAGGAGAGTCGGCCAGAAAAGAAACAGAATATGGAAGTGTTGCCATCTGCAGTGCGTCTCGTGTTTGGCAGCGCCATCCGCTTGCCCCCCTTTCACAGCGAGCGCAGATTAACAGACAAGCAGAGCTGTCTGGCAGTCACACTGGCCTGGTGTAGCGCCGTCCCCCCAAGAGACGGCATTAAAAAAGCCTCTGCACTTTGTGATATTGCCACTGTTCTGAAATAACACCTTTCACAAACCCAAAGGATGGTACATTTCCAAAATCACCTTGCTGCTTTGATAACAAAAGTGTGTTTTAGCTCTCTGATCTGGTGTTCCCTGCAGTCTTTGCTGAGTTATGCAAGTTCCTTCAGTGTCTAAGTTACATACCGTTATATTTAGCTAAACAAACCTGCTTTAGTTTGTTCTCGGTCTAGTTGGCTGGTTTTAGCTGCCTGGAGAGCTTACCTAGCACCTTGTTACCTCAGTGCAGACCTTCAGGTCTGGTGTCAGACTCAGGTGGTGACTGCTGGAACAGTCTTGGGCTTGAACACCAGGGCCAATGCTTAAAGAGTGCCACTGCTGGCCTGTAAAGTGATTCTTCTTACATCCAGCCGTCCACTAGGTTTAAATGTTAATAGGTGGCATCACTGTCCAAGATCAGTGTTGAGCTGTAGCCTGAGAAACCTAAGGCCTGAAAAGAAAATGCAGACGAGTTACTAAATATTTAACTGAGCTGTGGCTTAGTGGTTGTTGCATGTTCTGTGGCACATCAAGCCTTGGTGCTTCTGTGGGAAATGCAGGTTTGAATCCGGGTTGAGATTTCCTCCCCTCCCTCCTTACTGCATCATTTCCTGTACTTCCTCCACTGTTGTATAAATGAAAGTGGCAAATAATATAATTGTGTATATATCTAAAGTCAGTGTAATTTTGGATAATTGCTAAATAATGACTATCTAGTGAGTCCCTAAAGGAAAAATAAGAGGAAAAATACATTCAAATTCCAAAAATGTTTCTATGCTTTTGCAAGCAAACTCAAAGTTTCTCAGAGGAATGCAATACTTGGGGAACACAAATCTGGTGCAATGCTTGTGAGCAAACTCAAAACTGGTTGGAGGAAAAACTATTTTGCAACGAAAGCAAAACTGGAGATAAAAATAATGAGTTAGAAGGAAAACTATTTGTAAATGCAATAGCTATAGTGAGCACAAGCTTCTCACAAAAGTATTGTGCTCCCTGACAAACTTTGCGTTTGCTCTCAAAAACATAGAAATATACTTTTTACTCTCTCCTCATATTATTTTTATTACTAGTTTAGCAACACCAATGAAAACATTTGTGCTCGCTTGCAAAAGTATTGCATTTCACCAAGAATCCACAAGATTTCCAAAAAAGTGCTAACGTTTTGCGAGTGATTGCAAAAGCATTGAAAAATTTTTTCCATCATATTTTTTCCATCACCCTGTCCCTTTAAGTTTCTCCTGGTTAGTAAACATAAAATATGTAGCCATGAGAAAAATGAGAATTTCAGAAGCAATTTAAAAAATTCAGACTTTTCAGTATGGAGCTTATATAACAAAGCCAAATCATACTAATTCTCTTCTGGGTTTTAGAACTATGCCTCTATGGCATACAGCACTCATCTGTTTCAGTGGAATAAAATGGTTTGTCAAGATTATGTTTGGATAAGGGGATTGCGTTTCAGTGACAAAATCAGTTGTATCAGTACATTTTCTTCTTTAGCTCAAATCACGCTAAACACTCTATTTTCAGATGGGTCCGTTTAATGTGCATGTGCTTTTCTCTTTTAACAGCTATTGATTTTTATTTATTTATTTATTTTTACCACTAATCCGCTAATTCCTACCTTTTATAATGTCTATGATTGTACTTCCATACTCGCAATGATGTTCATGACGTGAACATTTTTTCCAGAATGAAATTATAAGGCCATTGTCCAGCCACTGTCCATTATTATGTAAAACACTGTTGGCTTGGTGCTGTCATTTATGTTTCAAACTGTGGGGAAAAAAAGTAGTAGAAACTGGAAGGCAGCCACTGAGGGTTGTTTTGGAGTGGTGGTCCATGCCCAGAATGCCCTGCAGTTAACAGTTCAGATCACTTTGGAAAGAGACCGTGTGTACCAGTTTATTTGGCTGAATTAGTATGCCTGGTCTGTGAACGATACTCTTAAAATCTATTTTATTCATCATTTTAGTCCAGTTGGACAATATTATAAGCCATTGTAAGGATTGAAATGTTCCTCCCATTGACTGGCTGTCACATAATGCTTTGCTGCATGTCTGAATGTCCCTAACGCACAACATAGGTGATTATGGAAGATTAATGGCGAGTAATGGTACTAGGGACTGTGACTGTGTCGCAGGAGGGATGGCTTCATTAGTTACTGCTCTTAATTAGCGTAATTACCCCAAGCTTGTCCTCTTTAAATGTTCAATTATGCGTCTAAACCGCTCCCTCTGCTCACATCGCTCAACATAGTCACGAAGCAAAGCTGTGTTTGTATTTGGGTCATTACTGCAACGCAGTACCTTTTGAACTTTGCTGCTTTTAGAAATGGGCTTGCATAATAATTTGAGGAAGTCTTTTTATAAAATTACTTTAAAAAATCTGAGCTATTCTCTGGTCATGCTCAAGCACTTCAACTTTATTAATTATAATTTTTATTTAAATGGTTGAATTATTTGAAATATGTGTTACATATCAACAAAGACAGTTACAATGTTTTTTTGTTTTGTTTTTTGTTTTGAAAAATGCATTATTGAATTTTACAAGAAAACTAATATAATTTTGATTTCATGATGACTATAGTATTTTAATTAGGGAAAACAACTGGAATATTTCTTTAAAAATTCCTTTTTCATTTTACAAGTGCTTTGCAGAATTGGTCATTTTATTTACCACTTTATTCACTTAATTGTGATATTATGGCATTATGAAATACAGTAAATTTAACTAATATATAGTATTAGCATAGTAGGAAGGACCTTTTCAAGTAAATGCAGGGCTATTTTTATGAACATGAGCTTAATATGAGCCTGATTTATCAAGGAGCACATTTGCATTTAGCCAAGCTGAAGAAACAATGGCTGACGTCAGATATTCTCATACTAATTTTCCGGCTGTTCTACGTTGCGTTCAGACAGATGCTGGGTAATAAGTGGTTAAATTACATGATTAAGGAGAGCTGTCAGCAGTAATGAGTTAACTTCATTAGTTCATGTTCTTAATTGGTTATTTTTGTAAAGACTCAAATGTCTGCTTTTCTTTCTCTTCGGTTGTGTATGAACATGAACACTAAAACGTTTACACTATTTTTCTTTCCCGTCACATGTCCTAGTTCCTCCTGTGTGGGGTTTAAAGATCAGGGCCATTATTGGCCTTTGTGTCTACTCAGGTCATTTGAACCACCTCTTGTCCTTTAACCTAGATGTGTGCATGAAATATAGCCAAAGGACTCTTTCATACTGGGCATCCAAATTTCAGGCCTGAAATTAGCATAGGCCAGCAGATGCTCTTAGCAAGAGCTCAATGGCCTTTCTGAGGTAGTGCCTCAGGAGGAGAAAATAAATTATATTTTTCCCTTTTTTTGGCAAGAACTCTGGAATTTCAAATTTGTGTTTGGTCTCAAAAATCCCATTAGGTTTCTTGTCTTGTCTTTATAGTGCCATTGATAGGCTGCTGAAACTCCATCTTGTCACTGAACCCCCAGTTATTTGATATTCAGACTAGACCTGGACATAGAATATCTAGATATCCATGTTTATTCTAGATCACATTTAGATTTAATATGTTGATGCAATATGAACATGAATAATTCAGGATGCATTATTGAAACATCATAAAAGAAAAACACTATAATTGTGGACAGTTCTGTAAGATTTTATTGGTTTTATTACATTGTTGTATTTTTATTTTATTTATTATTTATTTATTTTAGTTTAGTTTATGAATGAGGGTCATGGTCTTCTTTTCCACATCAAAATGAATGCCAAAAATATGTTAAATAGAATTTATTCATTAAAAAGTATTAGGCCACATTTACATTCAATGGTTCAAGTGACCCAATTCCATTTTTTTCCCTCCCATGTGGCACAGATAGGATATGACCCACGAACATGTAAGCAGAAAAAAAGCACATGGATTCCGATATTCTCAGATTGGTTTCAGGCCTCATTCATATGTGGAAATAAATTGATATGAATCGGATACGTGCATTTGCGTTGGCCTTGTAAGCGGACAGATCAGATATTCCCCTGTCAATGCAAGTTGTACGTCATTGGACGGTGGCGAATGATGTCAACTCAGGTGGACACCAACCATTGGCACGGATCATTGCTACTTTCACCCAGGCTGTACATAGTGAACGCAGTGCAGCGCTTCTGTGTTTACGTCCGAACGTCGGCTCAGTATTGGCTGACACTGTACACGTGAGCAGCACGACGCATGCGTGTGATTCCTATGCTGGAGCCGGCCAATAATGAGTCAGCGTTCTGACGTGAACACGGAAGCGCTGCACTGCATTCACTTTGTCAACTGCATAGAAGACTGACATAAAAGAGA
This sequence comes from Hypophthalmichthys nobilis, assembly GCA_037950665.1. Classification (NCBI taxonomy): domain Eukaryota; kingdom Metazoa; phylum Chordata; class Actinopteri; order Cypriniformes; family Xenocyprididae; genus Hypophthalmichthys; species Hypophthalmichthys nobilis. The sequence continues at coordinate 37,366,238 of CM075476.1, forward strand.
AGATCTTGTTGAAAAAAGTCATTATTTTTGTTTTTGCGCACAAAAAGTATTCTCTTCGCTTCATAACATTACGGTTGAACCACTGTAGTCACGTGGACTATTTTAACAATGACTATAGCACCTTTCTGGACTTCAAAAGAAGCAGTGACTTTGCTGCCTATGTGTGGTTCAGAAACCCTCGGATTTCATCAAAAATATCTTAATTTGTTTTCCGAAGATGAACGAAGGTCTTACAAGTTTGGGACGACATGGGGGTGAGTAATTATTGATCCAAATTTCATCTTTGGGTGAACTAACCCTTTATGAGACCTAGGGCTGCACCATTATGACAAAAATCATAAATGAAGCTCTAGCGTAAGTTCTGCCGGGAAGACTCAAATGTTACGTCACTTACAGTATTAGTTCAGATCTAACCAATCGTTATCTAACACTTGGAGTATAAAAGATCAGTACTTACACATGCCTGAGTTCGCAGATGCTGACGCCAACCTTCACCTCCATCCTCCCCACCACCACCAGGATGGTCCCTGTCCATACCTCCCGGGGGTCGGCTACGCCCCTGCCTTCATCTTCAGGCAGGAAACGCAAAGTCCACAAACCCTCAGGATGTGAGCTACGGATGGGGCCTACGCCAAAGAACTTATCTTATGATATTTTGCTTGCTGATTGGTAATAAATATTTTAAATAACATTTTCATTATCTTGCCTCTCGAGTCTTTCTGGTAGAATTGTCTATTATTCCCTTGAAATTGTAATTGTGATTATTAATTGCGATTATCACAATTTACATTGAATTATGTTTTAAATAGCTTTATACCATTGTTGAAGAAACTGCATGGCATATTTTATATAAAAATAAAAATAAAAAACAAGCTGAAAACGCTCTTCCTGAATTTATTGCTTTTCTATAGTTCAAATGTCAACTGTATATTGGTTTGGTTTCTTTAAATAAAAAAAAACAAAACATATCATATGGGCCATTTTCCTGGTTGCATTCGCACCGGCAGTAGGAACTCTGAAGTGAAGTAAATTGCGCTTGTTGTTGTGACTTTTATTTTGACAGCACTAAGAACAGCTCAGCCAGAGCCTGAGCCTGAAAAAGTATTAGCTTTTGCCATGTGGTTAATGTCCAGTGTCGCTAGCTGAGCAGACATACATAATTATGTTTCGCTTGGTCCGCTCTAAGTCGTGCTGGGTTTTCTTCTTAGTGTAAGGTTGAGAGGTCCATCTATCACTGTTTTTCATGTTTGTAGAGTTAGTTCGTAGAGTAAATAAATAGGCTGTGTACACGGCTTTTTACAAATGGCAGATGCTGGTGTTTCACATTCGTTCGACCAATCAGCTACACTTACGGCACTTGTAGTTCCTTTTGTGCTGGGTTAGACCTTTTACACTCTGAAGTAGTCCTGATTCACCTCTCACAACGTAACATGCTCTAAACACACCTCTTAAGGCAGGAACACACCAAGCCGGCGGTCGGCCGTCAGGCAGTTTTTGTTTGTCGGCAGACTAAGTTTTCTCAGTGTGTTCCACACCATCGGCTGAAGTTGGTCCTCGTCAGCTTTTTTTCAGCCGATTCGACATGTTGAATCGGCATCGGAGCTCGTCGGTCTGTTGGGCCATCTGATCATTTTGATTGGCTGTTCAGCTACTGTCACCTGCTGGTACGGAAAGGCATTTCATCTTACGCAGGCGCAGAATGGATGTACTACTTGGCCATCGGCTGTCGAGCGTCGGTTTGGTGTGTCAGGGCAACTTAGGACCCAGATGCTGCCGGCTTGGCGTGTTCCTGCCTTTAAGCATGCAGAATTATGTAAGTGGATTTTTATTGTAATCGACAAAGGCGCCTTTGAACGATTACGAAATCGTGGCATCCATAATTGTAATCGCGATTAGAAATAATTGTGCAGCCCTAAAGAGACCAGTGTTTTGCTGACCTTAAAGATGGTGCAGAAAGCAAAAGCTTGTATTATCATTCCACCTGCATCCATTGCAAATTGCACCATTTTTACTTCCTTTTCGGCCATAAGCTTTTCCTGGTCAGTACGTCTGCCTTAGGTTGTTTCGCTAAGTGTGAAGTGTAAATGCAGATATCAGATATGGGTCACTTTTAAAAGATGTCAGGTGGTCGTCAAAAAATTTTAATATAGTCATTGGAATTGGGCATCAAATCCTGCAGTGTACTATAAATGTGGCCTTTATTTTATCATTTACTCAGCCTCATGTCATTTCAAACCCTTTTGAATTGCTTCTGTGGAACACAAAACAGAGAAGTTCAACAGAATGTTGACACTGCTCTTTTTTATTTAGTGAAAGTGAATGGTGACCAAAAACGGCAAAGCAGTTTAAATTGTGTTATATTAAGTTAAGTTTTATAAAGTTTTCTGAAGTTATTTGTGAGGAACATACTGGAATATTTTTTGTTTGTTTTAGTTTGTTTTTTAAATATGTGCCATTTTTCAAATTTTGTGCATCATCTTGTATTTTCCACAGAAGAAAAAAAAATAATGTAGGTTTTGAATGACATAAGGATGAGAATTTTTCCAGCAAGTTCATTTTGATGAGTTTGATAGTTTTGATAGTTTTGTTTAACCACAATGAACTAAGTACACAACCATATCCATGAATTAATATGAAGCAGGATTATTGCACAATAATATGACCCATTAGTCAATGAAGATGGGGGCTCATTGACTTCTGTGCATGACTGCGTATTCACCACATGCTGTATTTATTCCTTCTTTCTTTTTTTCTGGTTAGTTTCACCCCTTCATCTTAAATGTATGCAGGTCAGGTCAACCATCCAGTAACTCCACCAAGACCCAAAAAAAAAAAAACAGAAAAGAAAAGATGCGACAACCATATGGATGGAACACTGGGGGCTTCGGGCAATGAAGAGGAAGAACCTTCAGCCGGTTCAACCGAATGAAGCAAGCAGGGTCTCGCAGAACCCCTCCTTCTTCCCAAAAGCCTTTTCTTTCCCCATGGTATCTCACCCTGAAGCACTGGAGCTCATGAAGACAGTGCACAGGGAAACGAGGAAGGGGGAGGCAGTGCCTGCCAACAGCAGGTGTTGGTCCATCCTTCAGGGATCAGGCAGCAGGCTGGGTACTGATGTGTGGCGGAGAGAGGGGGCCTGGCAATCTGGTGCGGAATGGTGGAGCGTCTGGCTAGGCAGATAGAAAAAGGATTCAGGTTCAGATGTTTAGACAGTCCAACACGCCTTCAGAAACGGCGTAATCTTGCTTTTTTAAAATTGCAAGAACATGTTGTCACCTTTGAAGTTTTGTGTCAGGAGAAGGCCAGTGTTTTTTCTTCTTTTTTGGCCCTGGTCACTCTATGCTGGCTCGAGTGCTATCAGGCTTCAGCAGCTCCACTTGAATGCTGCTTCCAACTGGCCATTGCTGCAATCCCATCATCCTCCTCCTGCCTCTAGGTTTGGTGTTTGAGCTAGAAATCGGCCCTTGGCCCCAGTAAAAATTAATGACTTTGTTCTTGTTGTTTGGTTTTGTTTTTCTATTTTTCAATGAAGATACTTTATTTAGTATATGGACAACTAAAAGTAAGCTATTCCTAAACAGAGAATTTTCAGAAAAGTGTGAATACTGTGACTGTCGGCACAGCAACATTGACCAATTGCATGATTTTGGGGAGGGGCTGGATCTGGAGGATCTGTTTGACCAAACAATGATACTGTAGATGGGGGAGTATTTGGCAAACCTGTTTGATAATTTTCATTATTTTCATTATTAAATGTTTGATAATAGTCAATATTTTAGCATAATGTTTATTATAGTGGCACTTTAAATTTATAATCCTAAATTACTTAAAATTATAATCCTAAGTCTTTTGTAGAGACTTTTTGAAGGTGTGTGAAGACCTGCATCTCTCACCATATGAAGTATATGAAGATTTGTTCTTCATTTCTTCAGCAGATCCTCTGAATTATTGATTTGGTCATAAAGAGTAATTAAATATCAAGCTTCCTGATAATGCTGAGATTATTGCAACAATTTAGATTCACTGGAGGGCCAGTCATTTAGATTCTTTAAAGGTTCACACAGTATTCTTTTGTGATTATACTGTAATTCTTAATAAATTTTAGGATTATTACATTTTAGGAGAAAAAAATAGACAAAAATACACAATATTTGGCAAATTCTTAAGAGTATAGAAAATTAAAATGGACATACTTGCTCAGATAATTTGATGTTGCAAGAATTTTATGAGAAAAATTTGAGTTATGCTGAGGATATTTGTTTAACTTTTTATATAGGTTTATAAACATACATACAAGATTGTCTAAAAGTTTTATAAATACATTTCTGTCCAAAAGTTTGGGGTCAGTAAGATTTTTAAATGTTTCTGAAATAAGTTTTTATGCTCACCAAGGCTGCATTGATTTGATCAAAAAACAGTAATAACAGTAACATTGTGAAATGTTATTACAATTTCAAACAACTGTTTTATATTTGAATATATTTTAAAATGTAATGTATTCCTTTGATGCAAAGCTGAATTTTCAGCATCATTACTCCAGTCTTCAGTGTCACATGATCCTTCAGAAATCATTCTAATAGGAGGATTTGATGCTCAACAAACATTTCTAATTATTATCAATGTTGAAAACAGTTGTGCTCTTTAATACTTTAATAATTTTTTAGAAATCATAATAAGATTTTTTTAAGGATTCTTTGGAATCAGGATGTCTTTACTTTTTAAAAAATATTTACTTTTTTAAAATTTTAAAATACTTTTTCCCTATCCCAGCTAAATATACAGAGAGAATTGTAAGTATATCTTAAAATCTATGACTTTTGATTACAGACTTTGTTCAAAAAAGCAGTTTGAGGCATTTTTGAGAAGAGACACATAAAGTTACTAGGCTCATTACTGGATTTTCTGGGCAACAATATAAGGCTTTTTTTTTATTTAAGAGAAACAGCTTATTTTAAGATATTACAAAAGGTCTAATTGTTTAAAATTTTCTTTCCTATGGGCCTTTTACTCTCAAAGTGTGACCACACATGGAGAAAATATTATTTATAAACCATAAGTTATGAAAGAAACAGCTTTGTTCTTTTTGTTGTATGACATCTTTGGCTCCACTCAAGGCTCAATGTCATCAAACATTCAGACAAAGGATCTGCACTCAAGACACTGCATGCTATCTCGAGTCATCAACTGAAGACAAGCCATCCGCTCGTTCCAAAATGGCACAGAGAACTAGCTCGGTGTCTTTGGCTTTAGAATTGTTGTGGCTGTCATGTTCAGCAAGAACCATGTGCTGTGTGTAAGACTGCCATATGATGGGGAACCTGTCCAGCTTGAGATGGCTCCTGTCCCATGTGGGCAACCCAACCCCCCTTAGCTATCCCACTTTAGGCTTGTAAGTTTTTTTTTTTTTTTTTGTTTATTCTTTTTTTTGGTACAGCACATTGACACAACAAACAGAATGGGTTTTCAGAGTGATTGTGGCCAGGCTGGTTGTGAACAGTGGCTGGCAGCGAACCCACAGTTTGGATCTGGCTGAGAAACGCTGTGTTTTGAGGAGCGAAATCTGTTTCCTGTCCGCACAGCTCAAAGCCAGGTCTTCCAACTGAGGCTAATATCTCCACTCCCATACTGTCCAGCCACATTCACTGCTGTTTCTTATCTCATCCAGGGCCTTGTACTACTTACTTGGGGTGTTTCACACGTATGTCCATTTGCAAGCAATACAAATGTACGCGGGCTTCCAACATGTCCTATTTATACAATTCCCTGCACTAAGACTACAACAAAACTTGCGTCTTTAGCAACATCTGCTGTTCGTGCCCAAGTTAGGTTACATGTATATATAATAGATGTGTTAGCTCCCTAAATGCTCCGTGTGTCAGGCAGCAGCTGATGCCTCAGGTGAACTGTGCAGCAGTCAAATAAAATTATATCCGCTCCACACACCTTTGCGAACCGAGAGCGCAGAGACCGAAGCACTTGGCAGAAGTCCGCATGATGTCTTGTAGTAGACAACTAGCGAGGATGGTTGGAACTCGGGAACAAGAGCGGAAAAAATGTGAAATACAAAAATACAACTAAATGTATAATCATTCTTTTTTCTTTCAAAAGTCATGTCCAATTAAACTATGATATTTTGACACATTCAGTAGAAGCAGCCAAATTTGTCATATGCCAAAAATGACAGGTTGCGTGACATGCCCTCGTTCTCGAAAATCATAAACAAAACTATGAAAATAAAAATAAAAACATTTAGACTACATTAAAAAAAAAAAGGGTTTTAGAATTTAATATTGTGCCTGGAAGCAAAAATAAAACCAATGTGTTGCTTCTCTCAAAAGTGATTTTGATTCATTTTAAAAGATTTCGATTTTAAAACTCAATAATAATGCCAACATTTCTTTAGAAGTATGTTTTTGTTATATAAAAAAAATGATAAATATGAAATTACTATTCTATTACTATTTTTCAAATTAAACTATTTTTATTTGCTTCAATTTTCAGTTGTTTGTAGTAAAATTATTAAATAAGTTGACTTAATGATCTTTATTATAATTTAAATTACATTAAATTATTATATATTATACAGTATTATTATATTATGTATATAATTATTTATATTATAAGTCACACAATTAATATAATATTTTTAATGCAGTATATAGATGCTGGCATATGGTTTGCCTGCATTAAATAAAATAATGATTTTGTTGTACATTTAAAAAAAAAAATCTTGGTAACACTTTACAATAAGGTTAATTAGTTAACATTAGTTAACATGAACTAATGAACTGCACTTCTACGGCATTTAATAATCTTTGTTAATGTTAATTTCAACATTTACTAATACATTATTAAAATCCTGTTAACATTAGTTAATGCACTGTGAACTAACATGAACAAACAACGAACTACTGTATTTTCATTAACTAACGTTAACGAAGATTAGTAAATACAGTAACAAATGTATTGCTCATGGTAAGTTCATGTTAGTTAATACATTAACTAATGTTAACAAATGAACCTTATTGTAAAGTGTTACCAAAATCTTTTTCTTATTTGCATTTTCTTTTCTCTTTTGGCAACCAGCCCACCAGAAATTTGACATTATCATTTATATATTTGGCTTATAAAATTCATTAGCTCTAGGCAAGATTTCAAAATTAAATAGTGTAATGCAAGGTGGGGACCTGGGACATAAATTAATATATTAATCGTGCAGAACAAATCATTGTCCTCTTATTTGCATTTCTGAAATGCTAGCCTACTTTAAGCAGATTTAAATTACAAATACCATAAATCCAAACCTTCATGCATTTTAAAGAACTTAGTTGTCAACTGAGTTGCTTCCTTGTTTATTTAATCAGACTCGGACTATAATAGACGATCTGAATAAATGATTCATCCTGCTGCATTGCCAGTCAGGTCCAGCAGAGGGAATCCAAATGCAAAACACCTTAATCGAGGTGTGTTCAGAGACTTTAAATCGTCTCCTACATAGTACCATTTAAGAAAAAAAAAAACAATAATAAAAGCTGTATTGTTTTTAAACTCAAATCATGATCTTAAATATTGCATTTACTTAAATGCATTTAATTTTAATATATAAAATGACTGTCAAATGTTTTGTATTAAAAACAAGGCTAAAAGAGACATTTTTGACAGACACCCTGTCCATGCACATGCGATCGTATAAGGTTGCTGTTGTCCCCCTTGTTCTAGCATCAGTCAAAACCTCTTTGCATATGAGACCTCCAGGTTACTTGTATATTTTTTGATGTACAGTCAACATGTAATTGATTAAATTAACAGAAACATTTGCATAATTGAGTGGCTTTTATTCTGTATTTCTTATAGGACTTCAGCTAGGCCCAGAGCACATCCTTAGTGTGTGTGGGTGCGTGTCAGTGGCCGGTCAGTCATTCAGGCTGTATCTGCTGTCACCTCACATCAAACTCACTCTCTCTGACGGGCGGTATTCAAAACAGGGCGTCTGGACAATGGCCCGAGCTGTCAGAGGAGATGGCAGCGTTCGCTGGGAGGGAGACAGTGACGGGGGTCACTGAAAATGTATGCAAATTTGACATTTCTTCACTCATTTGCATACATGGCCTTCAAATCAGACTGTTTATTTATTTACTTAACACCGAGTGTTCATAAACGTAATCATAATCATAGGACTTGTACATTGTATACAACATGTAACTATGAATTACTGACATATTATTTGGAGCACATATTCGCAGTGGTGACTTATAACTGTCTCTCTGAGCCAAAGTCTCGTGTTCATCATTTCTAGGTCATTTGAAGACAAACATTTCGTAGATTGCAGGTTCATAATATAGAGAGATATCCATCCCAGCTAACATATTTATGTTCTAAAAATCAGTTTCAACATTATTGATGAATTATTTTGTGACTGCACCTTAATGTACTGAATTATATACATAACAATTAACAAAGATACTTGCATTTTGTCTTGGATATCTTTACACATTATCAGTCTTTTAAGTGTATCGACTTTATTTTTTTTCCTCTAATTGAGGGTGAAATACTAAAGAACAGATACCAAAATATTATATTCGATCCCAGTAGGTGGGCATGAACATGGAAAATTAAAAAAAAAATGTTAGGGGAGTAATGGCTTTTGATGATCTTGCATTTTTGAGCATGTGACGTACTCTGGTTGTACTATCTGCATAGGATTGTCCTCACTGTTTTAATCAGAATGAGTCAGCCTCCTTTCTTTACATGGACAGCATAACCTAAGATGCATTTACATTCTGATTGTACACAAATACACAAGCCACTTGACACCTTGAGACACCCAGCGTCTGGACAGAGATAGCGACTAGGTCACCCAGGCTTGGCAGGCCCAGGCTTGGCTCTCCCACACAATCTGTGCTTGTGGTTTTGGCAGGTCCTCCCACTCCTCCTCCTCTCCCCACCCAGACCCCCTCTTTGCCAGGGCTATGTGTGCTGATCTGAAGTGCCTACCATCCTCCATCGTCTCCAACTGCAGATTACACACCTGTCTGGCATGCGCGAGCAGCCAGGGACAGAGGCAGAGTCAGAGTCATGCGGATGGCAGCCAGCCCTGCTCCCCTGTCCCAGACCGCTCTGATGTCAGCTGGCTGTGAAAGGGAAGGGGCCTTGTACTGACCAGAGACTGTGATTAAGCTTGAACTGGGATGTGGCCAGAGCTCTGGACCCACGCCACGCTGCCCTTGTCTGCGTGAGCCACCCCTCCAAGATTCTTCAGCCCTGGTGAGAGCAAATCTGCAACAAAAAGAAAGTGAGAGATTGCATTGGTTTATTTATAAACTGTAGATTTGTAACTTGTGGATAATTGGTTTCCCTTTTTATTGAAATCTATGCAATTATGTCCATAATATTCATGATTTTTTTTTTTTAATTTTACCTATTTGTGTATTACATCAGTAAATGTAATCTATGAAAACAAACCTACTACTCTACAATCTAGATTTTTAATATATGTCTTTGCATACAATTAGTATAAGGTCTCTCTGCCTATATTTTCATCCAGTTACAGAGACAAAGTTTAATGCACTTTATCTAAGATTTATTCTAACAAGTTTCAAAAAACAAAGGCGGAAGCTTCCATCCTCTTTAGGCAGCAAGTGATGAGGCATGACGCTAGGACTGTGGCCAAGTTTACTCCAGCCATTCTCTCTAATGCAAAGTTACTGTGCTGCTGCTTCAGCGCGCACTAAAGGAGACACGCAGCTACTGTAGCCGCCGGTAAATTTGCGTGGCTGTCACATTGGACCTCTATCCAGAACACAACACATGACTTATGCTGCATCTTTCGCCAATTCGATGTATAGTTGAACGCAAATAAGACTAAGAACTACACCCTTTCCAAATGAAGTGATCAGTGTCTTTATAACAATGTCTCGAACATTATTTTAAAGGCACATTCAATCATTTTTTATGTTTAACTGGAAATTTATTTACACTGACACCTTTTTTTACGGATGCCGTTATAGAAATACGCTATTCAGTCAGCCACGGCTGATTTATTTCATGAGCAATAACATGGGGTTAACAAGAAGTTAAATTTATTCAGCTGATCAATGAGATGATCCACTCCATGTAGAGTAAAATAAGAAGGTATGTATATTAGGCTAATATGATAAGTCTTCATTCGTTTTTCCAATTTTTTTTTTTTTTTTTTTTTTTTTGGAGGGGGGAAAATTACTCAATACACCTTAATCAAGACATTTTAGCATGTATTTTATATATTTTATTTTTAGAGTGAACACTAAGGGATTTCCATTTATGTTCAATTGAAATGTTTTAGTGAATTTCTTCAGAGTAAAGCGGTCCCAATCTAGAGCCCTGTGGCATCTCATGGGCTTTGATATAGAGCTACATTGCCAGCAGTCATCTGCTCGTGTCTCACTTTAACAAATCCTCTCACCTTCCCAAAACGCCCCTCACCCATACTGATTGGCCTGCATACACTATTCATGAGATCCATAACTGAGAAAACTCAATCTCCCTGTACATTAATTACATTTATCCAAATATGAATGTGTCATGGCCACAGAATGGATGTTGGGGGTTGTTGTTGTTGTTATCTGGTGGGGTTATAGTTCATTTCAAATGGAAGAGGTGGATGCAGGGTGGGTACCCCATCTTAACCCTCCAGCACTGGATGCACCGTCGACCCGCTTTTTCATTTCATGTGGAAAAACAAACTAATTACGTGGAAATATGATAATGTATTGTGCTAGAGGAGTCGCCTACGACTCTCATTAAGAGTCCACGCAACCCTACTTGTTTCCTTGCTCTAATCCACCTATCTCTCTCTCACTTTCTCTCTTCATCCACTCATCTACCATGCGTTATTTCTCCTAGGGAGTGTTGCCCTTTCACGAGCCATGAACATTAGTGGCCAGTCTGGGGCACTTTGCATCAAAGTCAGCTTCATTTGCATAATCATAGGATTACTCCCTTTTTACTGCCAGTGATGGTCAACATCTCCCATGATTCCTCAAGACCACTGCCCCCTCTCCCCATTTCCCAAAATTCTCACATAGCTCTCCTAATACCCAGAATGAAGCAGAATCCCTTACCTGATACCTCAGGGAAGACTGTGGGCAGCCCCTCTACAGATTTACTCTTCATTTATCCCTGATCCCTCTGTCCTTACATGATGAAATCACATATGATCCATCAGTGCTCATTACATTTGACAAGTCCTCACTGCAGGAACTTGTCAGTTATCCTCTGGTGGCCTGTTGAGTCGCTATCACACTCTAGGCTTGTCTCGGAGCAACCCCTATAAGATCCCACAATCCCCAGGTGGACGTTAGCATTCAGGGCCCCATTTAGCGATAATAGTACAAGTGACACAAGTCTTAAAATGAAATGTTCTAAAAGAGGGTTTTCACAGCAATGCCATAGAATAACAATTTTTGGTTCCCCAAGGATCTTTTAAGTGAACTTTTTTTTCACAGAACTATTTTTTCTTAGTGTGAAGAACACTTCAATAATCTAAAGAAGCCTTTTCCACTATTAAAAAAAACTTTTGTGCAATGAAAAGGTTCTATGGATGTTGAAGGTTCTTCATGTAACCATGAAGAATAAATAGTTTTTATTTTTAAAAATGTAATGTGGCTGCAATGGTAATACCATGGTAATTTAATATACGCCACAACTATACAGGTGCTGGTCATATAATTAGAATATCATCAAAAAGTTGATTTATTTCACTAATTCCATTCAAAAAGTGAAACTTGTATATTATATTCATTTATTACACACAGACTGATATATTTCAAATGTTTATTTCTTTTAATTTTGATGATTATAACTGACAACTAAGGAAAATCCCAAATTCAGTATCTCAGAAAATTAGAATATTGTGAAAAGGTTCAATATTGAAGACACCTGGTGACACACTCTAATCAGCTAATTAACTCAAAACACCTGCAAAGGCCTTTAAATGGTCTCTCAGTCTAGTTCTGTAGGCTACACAATCATGGGGAAGACTGCTGACTTGACAGTTGTCCAAAAGACGACCATTGACACCTTGCACAAGGAGGGCAAGACACAAAGGTCATTGCAAAAGAGGCTGGCTGTTCACAGAGCTCTGTGTCCAAGCACATTAATAGAGAGGCGAAGGGAAGAAAAAGATGTGGTAGAAAAAGTGTACAAGCAATAGGGATAACTGCACCCTGGAGAGGATTGTGAAACAAAACCCATTCAAAAATGGGGGAGATTCACAAAGAGTGGACTGCAGCTGGAGTCAGTGCTTCAAGAACCACTACGCACAGGCATTATGCAAGACATGGGTTTCAGCTGTCACATTCCTTGTGTCAAGCCACTCTTGAACAACAGACAGCGTCAGAAGCGTCTCGCCTGGGCTAAAGACAAAAAGGACTGGACTGCTGCTGAGTGGTCCAAAGTTATGTTCTCTGATGAAAGTAAATTTTGCATTTCCTTTGGAAATCAGGGTCCCAGAGTCTGGAGGAAGAGAGGAGAGGCATACAATCCACGATGCTTGAGGTCCGGTGTAAAGTTTCCACAGTCAGTGATGGTTTGGGGTGCCATGTCATCTGCTGGTGTTGGTCCACCGTGTTTTCTGAGGTCCAAGGTCAACGCAGCCATATACCAGGAAGTTTTAGAGCACTTCATGCTTCTTGCTGCTGACAAACTTTATGGAGATGCAGATTTCATTTTCCAACAGGACTTGGCACCTGCACACAGTGCCAAAGCTACCAGTACCTGGTTTAAGGACCATGGTATCCCTGTTCTTAATTGGCCAGCAAACTCACCTGACCTTAACCCCATAGAAAATCTATGGGGTATTGTAAAGAGGAAGATGCGATATGCCAGACCCAACAATGCAGAAGAGCTGAAGGCCACTATCAGAGCAACCTGGGCTCTTGTAACACCTGAGCAGTGCCACAGACTGATCGACTCCATGCCACGCCACATTGCTGCAGTAATTCAGGCAAAAATAGCCCCAACTAAGTATTGAGTGCTGTACATGCTCATACTTTTCATGTTCATACTTTTCAGTTGGCCAAGATTTCTAAAAATCCTTTCTTTGTATTGGTCTTAAGTAATATTCTAATTTTCTGAGATACTGAATTTGGGATTTTTCTTAGTTGTCAGTTATAATCATCAAAATTAAAAGAAATAAACATTTGAAATATATCAGTCTGTGTGTAATGAATGAATATAATATACAAGTTTCACTTTTTGAATGGAATTAGTGAAATAAATCAACTTTTTGATGATATTCTAATTATATGACCAGCACCTGTAGTATTTCCATGATAATGTACCATTCAAAAGTTTGGGTTCAGTAAGATTTTTTTTTTTTTTTAAGTGAATCCTTTTATTCAGCAAGGATGCATTAAATTATTTAAAAGTGACAGTAAAGACATTTGCAAAAGATTTTAATTTCTAATAAATGCTGTTCTTTTGAACTTTCTAATTATCAATGAATCCTGAGAAAATAATTATCACAATTTCCACAAAAATATTAGCCAGAAAAACTGTTTTCAACATTGATAATAATCATAAATGTTTCTTGAGCAGCAAATCAGCATATTAGAATGATTTCTGAAGGATCATGTGACACTGAAGACTGGAGTAATGATGCTGAAAATTCAGCTTTGCATCACAGGAATAAATTACATTTTAAAATAAATAAAAAAAAACATTTATTTTGAGTTGTGAAAATATTCTTTTAAAAACATTAGAAAAAAATTCTACTGACCTCAAACTTTTGAATGGTAGTGTATATATCTAAAAAAAATAGTATTACTATGCTACAGTAAATGCCAAAAAACATGGTATTACAATGCTAACATGCTCAAAAACACTATATTAGCATGTAGCTTTTTGTTAGTTAGGGTTATTAAAACATTACTCTGGCACTAGTATGCTAATTAATCTCAGGCATTTCCATTATAACTCATAGAAGTAACAGAGTAAACTTTATAAACTTGTTAATTAAAACTTTTTGGTTTTAATTAAGCACCTCTCAATTTGTTTATTGTATCTAGCTCCAACAAGAAATATCTTCAACAAGATCTGTAGGGAAGTGAGGAAAACCACAAAGACGGCATTATCTGTTCACAACTGGCAAAGCTGGTGCAGTGAAATGGCTGCCATTGGGCTTCAGGGTCAGATACTATGCCAGCATCACCAATTCTACTACTGTTGATTAGCTAAACAAATAAGGAATATCACCTTATTTGATCCTGTGATCGTGAGGTGTAAAATCAACATCCTCATCCTCCCAGTCTCCAGTGATATTGTAAGTATTACTTGTTAATTAAAAAAGTTCTTCCTGCAGTGCAGTGACGAAAGTGATTCTCTTGTGCCAACTTCTCACACTGTAGGTACTTTATTGATCAAAATTCCCTTTAAACACAGTAATCATTGTACATTACTATGCTAGTATGGGATGTTGTCACATATATGTAATGTAGAAAACCATTTATGTAGATTTTCATAAATAACAATTAGCCAGTTGTCTGTAAACTTCTCTGTACATGCTAACCAAATGTTATTTTTTGCAGCTCACTGGGCTTGCCTTTCCCGAATCAATGGTCAAGAAGCTACATTAACTTGGTTCCAGACAAAAAGTCAAGGCCCAAATATGACAGATGCCCAAGGCCAAGGTGGGCACTCGGCCAGTGCCGCTACTGCGAAAGGGTAGCAGTCAGAACATATCAGGAGTGAGTGGACACTTCAAATGGCATTAAAACTAAAGCGTGTACAAGTTCCTGGCATCCTCTCAACTCTGTGACAGTGTCAAACATATTCACAAAGATGAGATTGTAAAATAAAGGCACCGTTTCTTACGCTGTCATAAAGACTGCAGAAAGTTAAGCCATTTTTTGAAGGGGTTAATAAATAATACATATTCAAAGCTTGTTTTTAGCTCCAATGCTAATACTAACTAGGGTCCACTTTCTGTAACTGGGTTCACATGTAATAACTTCACAACATTTTGCAGATTTGAAATGCAATCAGTCACAAATTTTTACATGTCCCCTGATCCTTACTCTTAGCTCAGAGTTTTATCTGAAATTAGCTCAGGAAATATGGGTGTTGTTTTAGTATAATTTATATACTATTATGCAGTAGTATTTATTAATATTTTGAATCAGCTTTTATTTTTTGTATTTTCCGTTTTAATTACTTTAAGTTTTAGTGATTTTTGTTATGTGCTTTTGTAATTTTATTTTTTTTTCTATATTTTATATTTTATTTTATATTTTATTTCAGTTAGTTGCCAAGGCAACATTTCTAATTTTCAAAGTCAAAATATTCATCTAATATTTTTTATTTTATTTTATTTCAGCTTTATTTCAATTACGATTTTTAATAATTTTGGTTAACAATAACACTGCTGCATATTAAATTTGGACCTATTAATATTGGGAAAAAAGGCTGCAGAACAGATTTGGCTTCTTCTTTTAGCTTCTTCTTCTTTTATTTTAGTTATAGTTTTTTTGGTATGCGCTTTTGTTTTTTTTTATATTTCAATATAGCTTTAATTTATTTTTTTTATTTTATTTACTTCAACATAAACATATTTCAGATATGTTTATGTCAAGACAATATTTCTCATTTTAATTTAAGTACATTTTTTTTTTCATGTAATATTTCATTTTATTTCAATTGCCCAAAATGATTTTTAAAGGGTTAGTTCACCCAAAAATGAAAATTGTCATTAATTACTCACCCTCATGTGGTTCCAAACCCGTAAGACCTACGTAGTAGACACTTAGTTGTAGACAAGCAGCGCTTCCAGGTTCCATGCCAGAACACCGGCTCATTATTGGCCGGCTCCTGCATCAGCATCACATGCATGCATTGTGCTGCTCACGTGAACAGCGTTGGCCAATACAGAGTCGCATTGTGGCGTAGAATGCGGAAGCGCTGCACTGTGTTTACTACGTCAACATTGTAGGAGACTGACAGGGAAGAGTAGAGATTGTAGAATAAAGTCGTAACTTTTTTTTTGTTTTTGCGCACAAAAAATATTCTCGTCGCTTCGTAAAATTAAGGTTGAACCACTGCAGTCACGTGGACTATTTTAGCAATGTCTTTACTACCTTTCTTGGCCTTGAAAGTGGTAATTAAATTGCTGTCTATGGAAAAAATATCTTAATTTGTGTTCCAAAGATGAACGAAGCTCTTATATGTTTGGAACGACATGAGGGTGAGTAATTAATGACAGAAATTTCATTTTTGGGTGAACTAACCCTTTAATAATCTTAGTTTTAGTTAACAATAACAACACTACTGCAGATTCCAGAAAGTTGTCTTGGAGCAAAAAGACAGAGAGTAATTTCAGCCAGCAGCTCAGGCTGAGCTGGAAACAAGTGACCGTGTTTTGAGTCATGGTCTCGTTAAACATGCCTCAACACATTCTTGATTGGATGCAGCACTGGATTAATTAGAGCCGATGTGTCGGCGCCATCAGCTCTGTCTGCGTGCGGCCTCAGATCTGTTACTCAACCGCTCACTGAGTCGGAGAGAAAGAGGGAGTTAGATATTGAAAATCACCATATTTTATATGTAATTTTCATTTTAAAATCCTCAAAGGATATTTACTAGTTTTTCCAGCCAAAAACACCAAAAAAGAGCAAAAATTAGGTCTACTCAAAGGAATCCAGCAAGTGAGGGGTGCCGTCATTAAGCAGGAAATGCAGGGCTCAAACTAGGGCAGGACAAGAAGTTGTATTTTCATTGCAGCATGTGTTATAATACTTCAGCTCTCTGGAGACTTTTGATATATGTATGAGAACGTAAGCTCTCCTGCAATCACTGCTGGATCTCTTGAACATCTAAAGAAAACAGGAAAAGTGGGGTAAGAACTTATGTTAGTGAAGGAGATATCTGATAAACACAAATGTGATGTTTTTTCATTTTTGCTTATTCCTATGGTTGATTTGGATCATCAGAGGCCAGCAGCATTGGTTAATAAAGTGAGATTAAATACATAAAGTATATTTGTGTAATTTAACATATTTGATTATTGCAGGTTTGTGTAATATTGAGTTTGCATTTCACTGTTTTTAATTATTTTGAGAAATACTGAATATTCTCCAGTTGCGTAACCGGTTTGCTAGTTTTCCTTTGGAATAACTTCTTAAAAACCAAAAAAAAAAAAATGAGTGAGTGGCATGGCAACTGAGTTTCTCACCCCCATGCAGAAGCAGCGGGGGGTAGACAAGAGTGACCGGCCCACATTTATCAGTCTGGCCTGAACAGAGTTGCACAGCAGGGAAGAGGCATGCCTTTGTCCCGCAGGTCATCCTGGGGCAAGAGGAAGGTGTATGCGGGTAGACTGTGTTTGTGAATCATGTAAGTGTGGACGTGCTACAGT
This sequence comes from Hypophthalmichthys nobilis, assembly GCA_037950665.1. NCBI lineage: Eukaryota > Metazoa > Chordata > Actinopteri > Cypriniformes > Xenocyprididae > Hypophthalmichthys > Hypophthalmichthys nobilis. The sequence continues at coordinate 37,383,624 of CM075476.1, forward strand.
TTGTCAAAACACCTTTGTGTTAAGGTTACTTCTGTTTCCTCAGCCAAAAAAATGCAACTTCCATTTCCTTTCACGAAGGCTGCAGGGCCGTAAAAGATCAAAGTGAACAGAGTCGCCTGTCAGACATTTGAAAAATTAAAAACTTACTAGAGGCTGTTACTAATTTCACTGTCTTTTCATCTATCCTTACTCTTTTTGAGAGCAGGAGGGTCTTTCCATCTTCAGGGAATAAGAACATCTGGGTTTGTGAGAAGCAGAAACCTTTGGAACTGGTCTGCACGTTTCCTGTGTGAGGAGATTGAACTTTTCCTCCCCTTTTTCATGTCTTTTCCTTCGCTTCTGTTCTGTTCTGTTGCTCTGCTTCAAGGTAGGACGTGAGAAGCAAAGGCAAACAGTCGTGATTCTTGCATCTTTTGTTCTTTTCTCTGACTCCTTATCTCTCTTTCTAGGTCTGTTTGTGTTTTGGTAACAGTTCTTTGTGGTCTTTAGGGGGGCAGTTGAGGGTAAACCTCCACTGTTTGAGGAGGGCTGAACTGTTCTGTTCTACACACACTGAAGGAACTACAGGCCAGCTCTGGATTCAGCTGTCGGTATGTTACGAATTCTTCTGTATTGTCTCTCCATCTTTGGTTTTGTGTTTTAGATGGTTAAAACAATGCAAAATAGAACTAAATTCCTGTTTCTCGCAGGTTTATTGGTTCTTAACATGAACAGTTGCTTTTTATTAGTTACCAACTTTCTCTAAAAGCTTTTTATTGTCTTCTCAGAAAGAGGTTGATTATTTGTCTGAACACCTTAGCATCTGTGTTTTTTACATAAAGAGTGCATGAGTCATGTTTAAACATGCAGGTTTAAAACATCTAGATGAATTATTGAAGCTTGAAGCTTCTCTCGAATGTCAAAACATTTACAAACGGTTTTTAGAGAGCATGTTTGCACCATGAGGTAAGACTGTGTTAACAACACATGATAAGTGCATATTTAACTCTAACAGTTCTTTAGCACATTTATATTTTTATTGAGCAATGAAATGTTCGATGTGGCTAAAACTTTGAGCTTGTATCAAAACCTTTGTCTGGTAGAACCTGTGATGTTTTTCTGCATAGAAAACAACAACATTACTGCAGTTCACATGCTTCTTTGATGCTTGATTCCATTTCCAGCACTGAGGCAGCATGAGACTGATTAACCCTTCTGTTGCCACATAGTTTTAGCTTTAGACCCCATGTAATCAAAATGCTTTTAGATTTTGAGGCTTTTAGATGCGTGTTAACTTGAGAGCAAGTGTTATTTTAGTATTGTTCATATACTATAGTTTTCATTAATATTTTAAATTAGCTTTTCAGTTTAACATAGTTTATTTTAACTTAAGTTTTAGTATTTTTGCTATGTGCTTTTGTCATTTTTTTTTAAATCTGTTTTAATCTGTTTAGTTTTTTTCAGTATTATATATATATATATATATGTTTTATGATGTTCTTTTGTTTTGTTTTGTTTTTTGTTTTTATTTTTATGTCCCTTTAGCTTTGGTAAGTTCAGTAGTTTACAACTTAAATATTTTGTTTCAGTTAGTTGCCAAGTTTACGTTTTACCTCTAATATTGTATGTGATATATTATCTTATTTACGTGTTAAAATCTTTTTCAACTAGTTAAAAAAGAAAAATGAAAAACTCAGGCTCATTAAGAAGTGAATTTTTTTTTTTTTTTTTTTTTTTTTTTACAGTGTACGAGCAACACACATCTGTTGTTCATAGACTGCAGAAAATCACTTCTTAATGAGTGTCTTTCTCTTCCAGGTCTAAAAATACTGATGACTCATCTTGCTCTCGTGGGTGTGTTCACATTTTTGTCCAATCAAATGCTTTATAGAATGAAAATGTACCTCTCGCTATGTCAGGCTTCTCTTACACAATAGATCAATATGTAGTCTATCATTGTTCTTAAATAAAGGGTTAGTTCAACCAAATATGAACTTTCTGTCATTAATTACTCACCCTCATGTCGTTCCACACCCGTAAGACCCTTGTAAGATCTTCGGAACACAAATTAAGATATCTTGATGAAATCCAAGAGTTTTTTTTTATCCTTCATTGAAAGCAACGAAATTGCCACATTCAGTGTCCAGAAAAGTAGTAAAAACATTGTTCAAATAGTCAGTGTGACTACAGTGGTTCAACCTTAATGTTATGAAGCGACGAGAATACTTTTTGTGCGCAAAAACAAAACAAAAATAACGACTTTATTAAACAAATTCGTCTCTCCCTGTGTCTCCTCTGTTATGCTATTTTCGTTGCAGCTTCCAGGTTCTACGTCTGAACGGCAGCTCAGTATTGACCGACGCCTCTTCACCTGAGAAGCACAAGGCATGTGCGTGTGATGCTGACGCAGGAGCCAGCCAATAATGAGCCGGCGTTTGGACGCAAACACTGAGGAAAAATCATTGAATAAAGTCGTTATTTTTGTTTTGTTTTTGCGCACAAAAAGCATTCTCGTCACTTCATAACATTAAGGTTGAACCACTGCAGTCATGTCGACGGTTTTAACGATGTCTTTAGTACCTTTCTGGACATTGAATGTACTAATTTCATTGCTTTCAATGGAGGATAAAAAAAACTCTCAGATTTCATCAAAATATCTTAATTTGTGTTCCGAAGATGAACGAAGGTCTTATGGGTGTGGAACGACATGAGGGTGAGTAATTAATGACAGGAATTTCATTTTTGGGTGAACTAACCCTTTAAATATTAATGAATGTAAGAATTGTATTATTTAATACTTATTTGTTGGTTTATTTTCCTCATTCTTTATTTTCATGCAGCATACTGTTGGAAATGAGAGCAAGACGGCTCATCTGAAGAAGATAATGTTAGATATCCAGCAACTGACCAAAAAGATGGGGGTGTTCATTCTCTCTTTGACATTGTTCACCTTGAGTCATCTGTGGTCACATGTCCAAGCTTCGAGTCTGGTTCGGTTAAATGCAGGTCTTCGGGTAGCCAGAGGCCAGTCTGTTTTTGTCACAGCTGGTGAACTTCAGTTCCACACGGATGGGATATCTGAGGCCTGTAAGGTAGAAGTGGTTCTTACTGAGCCTGTCACACAAAGAGTGGGGAAGCTGACTCCTCAGGTAATAAAACAAATCCAGATTCAGCACATTGTGCCTTTATATATAAAACAGGAAAATTAATTGTATTGTTTTCCAGGTTTTTGACTGCCAGTTCTTATCTGACGAGGTGAAATATGTACACAATGGCAGTCCTCTTCTTGAGGAGGACACGGTCATGCTGAGGGTCTACAGGTGAAACATCGTGTGGTCATTATACTTGTCCAACATCAACATTTTACGGCTGTTACTTCAATTAGGGCTTTTGAGAGCTGCAAAAAAACAGTTTCCAAGGCCTAATGTAATTTCCATAACAAAATGCTTTTTTCTGTGCCTATGTTCAGGTTTACAGAAACCCAGACTTTTGTTGAGACTGTGCTACTAAAGGTACATGTGGTGAAACCTCAGAGGAGCCTCACAGAGCTTGGAAATGTTCCTCTGGTGGTTCCTGAGTTCTACGGCCTTTCCAATGCCATCAACAGTAGTGTCCTTACCTTTAAAACCCAGCCTGATGTGATCTGCACGGTACGTCTTCTCAGCCCTGAGATCAACGTCCCAATGCTTGGTCAACTGGTCGTTGAGGATCCTGAAACAATGTTAGCCACTGAGGCTGGACCAAGAAAAGGTATTACAAAATTAATAATGAAACTTTTTAAAAGCTTTTGTCTGCCAAATCAAAGTCAGGTAGTGTAACCGACAAAATTATGGGTAGCGCTTTATTTTACAGTCCTGTTCCCCATGTACATATGATGTACCTATTACAGTGATTACAATAATTGGGTAATAATAACTAGGTTCTAACCCTGAACCTACCCCTAAACCTTACCTTAACCCCTATAGTTACCTTATATTACCCAGTATTTCTCTTAGGTAAGTACATGTACTGTAAAATGAAGTGCAACCAAATCATGTGGTGCAAACAACGTGCAGTAAAGAAGCATTGAACAGGATCCTCATGACTGTGTGTCAAAGTCTATTAACATATTTAAAATGATTTGACCTTTAAAAAATAATTCATGATATTTGGGGACTTTTACCATGAAAAATATATATATTGCCTAAAATGTATGTGGTGCGACATTATATTTGTAAAAAAAAAAATTATTTGAAAACTTTTTTGAAACTAATGATTAAAATATGTTAACATCAAAATATGGAGAGAATTTAATGGTTATACCACATGACACTTTTTGAATTTTTTTTTTTTCTTTAAAATGAGTAAAAGATTTTTTTTCCAAAACCATACAAAACCAATACATCTGTATTCAAACTTTTCAAGGACGTCACACTGGAATCACCTGCCCTGGAAATAAAGCCTGTGACTACAACACAAGGGAAGTAGAGTTCTTGAAGACCGACTGTGCCGAGTTCCTCACTTCAGGTCTGAAGTACCAGCATCTCAGTCCTCCATCACCTGAGATTGATTACATCCCAATCAGGGTGGAGTTTAGGGACCAGAACTCCCGAGCCTTGCTGGAGGTAAAACAGCATCAGAATCAGGCTTGTATGAAAACATAACACAGGCCACTAAATGTTCTCCTTCCCTTTTTCTCTCTTAGACTGAGAGTATCTGGATACCTGTACTGATCCAGGGGGCCATGCAGAACCAACTCCCCCACGCTGCCTTCATGTCTACATTTATCCTGGAGGTGGATCAGTTCATCCTCACCCCCATGACCACTGCTGCCCTGGATGCCAAAGATGATGAGACCTCTCAGGCCCAACTCATTTTTAATGTGACCAAACCACCAGCAGAGGGATATATAACTCATTTGGACGATCACACTAAAACTGCATCATCCTTCTCATGGCAAGACCTGAATGAGATGAAAATCGCTTATCAGCCCCCAAACAGCAGTCACACAGCCAGGAGGAACTATGAGGTCAGTAAGTGCTGATAAACTGTTGTTCAGGGAAGTTTGAAAGGCAAATTTAATTTTTTTTTTTCCCTGTCAAAACATGAGATCAAAAAACCTGACTAATACTCTATTTTTTTTTAACATTATTACAAATATATTATTTCTATAAAGACCCCTTTATACTAGTTTTGTTATTATTAACTAAAACTATTAAAAATTGTTTTTTTGTTAATTGAAATTAAAATAAAATATAAATATTAGAAACACATGAATGAAAATTAGAAATGTCGCCATGGAAACTAACTAAAATAAAGCTGAAGTACTAAAATTACTAAAAAATAAGTTAAAGCTAAATAGGAATATATATATATAAAAAAGAACATAAAATTACTAAAAATTACACTAAACTTAATACTAATTCAAAATATAATAAATAAATAATACTAAAATACTTCTTTATACAGTGGAAAAAGTATCATAAACATTACTATAGACCTTAAGATTTTTAAATGTTTAGAATAATATAGTAAAATATTCATAATATATAAATGTGTAGAAGTATTATAAAATGTTTAGATTATCTGGAAAATATGTACTTTTCAGTGTACACTTGTTGACACTATTTTTTGTTGATGTGTTTGTTTGCATCTTATCTGTCAAAAAAAATAATTCATATTTAATACGACTTCAAACCAGTGTTTCAGAAAGAAAAATGAAATGTCAAATTCCATTAAAATAATGTAAAATTCAGCAAAATTTTATTATATCTATTTATTATTTGCTTTTTACTTCATTTCTTGTCTAGGTTGAGTTTCAGGCCATCGATGGCTCATTTGCGCCGAGTCTTCCTATCTTGATGCACATCTCTATCCGCACTGCAGAGACCAACGCCCCTCGAGTCTCGTGGAATATGGGTACGTTAGCACATTTGCTAATATAAATCATCTTCTAAATAAGAGAATGAGGCTGAACATGTTTATCCTTACAGGCTTGGATTTGTTGGAAGGCCAATCAAGACCAATCACATGGGAGCACCTACAGGTTGTTGATAACGACAACATAGATGCCGTCACCCTGATAGCTATGGATGGCCCTCTTAATGGACACTTAAGTGTTAGAGGTAAAGGAATCTACTCTGTCACCTCTCTGAAAGTATGAGCCAATCCAAATGCAATTCCCAAGACCTTTGTCTCACTGATTTGTCATAGTAAGTGTAAACCTGCTCTTTTATTCCTTCTCCATCCATGTGGTAACCATTCATCATGTGGGCATCATTCAAGAAACATATGTCCGGATGGCCTGCATGGGTTTGCTAATCAGGTGTAAAATGCTTCGGCGACACTTTGCCAGGGGCCGTCAACCAAAGATGTCTTTAGAGCCATAGCGGCTGTCCTTCCACTCCAGCAGACTTTTGTTTGCACAGACCCTGAATGAAGCAGATTGTAAAGACTTATGGTATTTCATGCCAGATGTCCAACACAAGGACATTTCTCTTCCTTCAGACCATTATCTTAGCAAGCTTTTAAAAAGCTTTTTAAAAGTTTTATTCATGGGAATGTTCCAGAGTTTCAGAAGCACTGTATGAGGGGATAGTTCACCCAAAATAAGTATTTTGAACCAATCCCCCCCCCCCCCCCCTTTTTTTTTTCTTCATAAAAAGAAAGTCAATGAAGTCTAAAACTAAATTTAGTTACATAAACATCTTTTGTGTTCCACAGAAGAGAAAAGACAGGTATGGAATGACATGACATGAGTAATAGTTTTTTGGGTGAACTATTCCTCTAAATCTTTGGTTTGTTGGAAGGAACAGGCCAAATAGCAATTTCAGGGATTGAATGGGATGTTTTGCTGCATGCGTTCTCCCATGAAAGCTGCGATAGGTTGTTTTTGTGTTTCCTGGTTTGGAGGATTTCCAGGCCTATGTGCTTGTGTCATTCCCTGAAAGAAGACCACCTGATCAGCAGAAGCCTCCAGCCTACTCAAACAGCAGCTCCCGCTTTAAGCCAAACCCTTCATTTAATTGGTGTTTACGTTTTTAGGTTTGATGTGTCGCTTTGTGATCCCTCTGGCTGAGAATAGAATCGCCCCATAACTTTGGCTCCAAATCCACTCCAAAAGCACCTCATTTTACTACACATAGACTGAGCTGAACAGCAAGTTCTGGTCCAGAATGGACTGGTCTCTCTTGAGAACCTAGATGTGGATTGGGAATTGCTCACGTAGACCTCAAACTCAGGGACTCCGACCCTTGGGAAAGTCCTCAGTCAGCCTTCGGCCAAATGGAAAGCTGCCGCCCAATGTCCTCTTGCGTCAGGTATCTATATGGAGACTGTTTTTTTGGGCCTGATGCCCACAGCCACCTTTGGGCCCAATTACTTACTTGTTTCTCCATTGGACTTGTGGCCGTTTCCCCCTGATAAAGTTGCTAATTAGGTTTGCTGTGCAACCAGTCATCATTCAATCTGTCTGGTGACCTTGCCCTTCTGTCTCCCTGGCAAGCAAGAGAAACTCAGCTTCACTGTGGGCAGCAGCCATTGCCTGGGAAGGACGCCATCTTTCTTTTTATTTTTTCGCAACAGGGAGAAGCCAAAGCCAACGTTTGTGCCTTCAGGCGAAAAACAAAACTTACTTTTCACAATTGCATCGAGCCAAATGAATGAAATTGCAAATGATACAGTAGTATAGATGGGTTTGAAAATAATTTCAGATTATATTGACTACTTGTCAACATTATTGTCCACACAAACAACTGTTTATCCATAAAATGAAAGCAACAACAACATTCAACCCCATTTACTTTCTTTCTATGGACAAAAAACACAGACATTTTTCGAAACATCTTTTGTGTTTTACAGAAGAAAGTTAAGTCATACAGGTTTGGAACGACATGAGTATAGTAAATGAAGCCAGAGCTTTCATTTTTGGGTGAACTATCCCTTTAACTTGACCTGGAATTTAATTTATCAAACATTGAAACACGCCCAAACCATGTTTGGTAACCAATCCTTTCTTATTCATCCAAAGGTGGAAAAGGCTTCATGTTTAAGGTCAAGGATCTCAGAGAGGGTGTTGTGGTCTATCATCATTCGGACAGCGATACCACCAGGGATTATGTCGTCTTCCGAATCACAGATGGCCGCCACAGCATCCGACACAAATTCCCCATCTATGTTCTTCCAAAAGATGACACTCCTCCTTTTTTAATCAATAACGTGGCCTTTGAGGTCCAAGAAGGTGGCATGGTTAGGGTGGAGGAGTACATGCTGATGGCCTCAGACTTGGACTCCAGCGATGACTACATTCAATATCAGCTGATTACTTTTCCCAAAGCAGGACAGCTGGTTAAAAAGTCTTCTCCACATGAACCAGGTCAGTTGGATTTAATGCCAACATGGGTTATATTTCAGTAAGTTTCAACTTATCTGAGGTAACTTACATTAGATGATGTCATGTCAACCAGGTGTCCCAGTGAAGAGCTTCCTGCAGAGGGACCTTTTTCAAGGTCTAATCTACTACAAGCACTCAGGGGAGGAAGTGTTTGAGGACTCATTTGATTTCATCCTGTCAGATGTCCATCAGCCTCCAAATCTATCGGACAGACATGTAACTTTGTATCTGTTTTCTTATTAAATTCAATTTCAGTGTGAATATTTAAAACAGGAATGTTTGCTTTGTACCTCTTCAAAATAGACCGTGGTGATCCACGTGTTTCCAGTGAAGGACCAGTTGCCTGAGGAAGTTTCCGGAACAGTTCGCTCGATCACGGTGAAGGAAACTGAAGTTGTTTACATCACTCAGAGCCATCTGCACTTCAGAGATACAGAGCAGTCGGATAATGACCTTATGTATGTTATCACTCATCCTTGCTTTAGTCCAGGAAACACCAGGTATGCTTATACATTTCCTCCCATGACAGTAATAATGATGTGTGTGTATATATATATATATATATATATATATATATATATATATATATTGTACAGTATATTATTAAGAATATGGGTCTTTTCATGTTCATTTTAATTCTGTTGTAAATTCTTGCAGGTTATCAGATGCAGGCAGGCTGTTTTATACTGACAGCACAAACTCCATGAAAAAAGATGCAATGGTTCCAGTACTTAAGTCCTTTACCCAGGTCTGAAACATGCACACAAATCAGATCCCTAAAGGCTGCATGCTATTGTAATACTCATGTTATTGTATGCTATTGTAATACATGTCTGTTTAGTAAGATGTTATCATTATTGTCTTCTGCAGCATGCAGTGAACCACCGCAAAGTGGCTTACATGCCTCCAATTGAGGATATTGGCCCTGAGCCTCTTTTTGTGCAGTTTGTGTTTTCTGTGAGTGACCAGCAGGGCGGCGCTCTCACAGGACTCACCTTCAATATCACAGTCACACCTGTTGACAACCAGGCCCCAGAAGTGAGTTGCTTACTCCTCATTTTATAAGGGTTTTTCATTTTCTTTGTTACTATGTTCCAGCATCCTCAAGAACCACCTTGTTTCTAATTAGAAGTTGCAAACGGATAGAAAAGGTAAAGTCACAGTTATTAGAGCAGTGGTTCTCACATGGTTTTGCTTTAAGATGAAGATTTTACATTGGACATCAAGTTTTTGATGATGAAATGTCATCTGCTCTCTTTATGATGGCAGTTACCTCATTCAGCTAGTTTTTACTAGCTGGTAATATTTCACACTTCATTGAAGGGTATATCTACAATCCAATGTGGAAAGTCTAAAAGTCAGTATTTATTCCACAACAAGCTTTATGTAATCAGTTTTTCAAACATAAATCTAAAATTCCCAAACCTTCATTCATAGATGTTCACTAACTTGCTGAGGGTCGAGGAAGGTGGCGGTAGTTTCTTGATGGAGGAGCACCTGTTGGTGCAGGATGTGGACAGTTCAGAAGATCAGCTCAGGGTACATGTAAGGACTCGACCCCAGCATGGAAGACTGGAGCTGCTGGGCACGGCTCTGCTAGAGGGAGACAGCTTCAGTCTGCAGGACCTTAAAGCATTGAGGGTCAGGTATGAATTGAAAAAAAAAAATAAATAACTAATTAATTTTGTAAAATTTAAAATCTGAAAAGATTTTATGATCTGTTGAACATTTATATATAACAGTACCCTCTCTTTGGCGATAGATACATTCATGATGACTCTGAGACCCTGAAGGATAGCGTTGGTCTTGCTATCACAGATGGAATCAACTCTGCACATGGAATGCTTTTTGTTCAGGTAATTTTCTTCTGTTTCAAAAAAATAAAAAATTGTACTGATTTTTGACACATTGTATTGTACTTTCATTGTATTTCATTTGACACATTGTATTATACTTACAAAAAATGTATTCAGACACCTTGAACATTTCATTCATTATTACAGTTTATTCGCAATAGTTTAAAAAATGCTAATAAAATATGACCAGATCTCAGAGTTAAACTGTGTCAGAAAAATTATGTCAGAAATGTCATTATGTCAAAAATTATCTTAATTATGTCAGATAACACTTAAGCAAAACATGGTCAGGTCAAAGTGTCTGAATAATTTTTGGTTCCAAATTTTTATCAATTTTACTGGTAGTCAACTGTAGGAAGAATTTTTGGGAATAATATGTCACAGTTTACTTTATTTTGCTATCCTCACATACATAAATTAACTATAGTGTCCTGCACCCACTAGTAAAAAAAAAAAAAAAATGATATCTGGTGTCTGAATGATTTTTGGTTTGACTGTAGCATTCTCTTATTAAAATGCATCCTTAGTGCTTCTTATTTGCATGTTTTATTAGATCCTGCCCGTGAACGACGAGCCCCCACAGTTAGGCTCCAACTTGAGGGCTGAACTGTCCTGCAAAGAGGGGGGTCAGGTCCAAATTACGGTTGAGTACCTCTCTGCTACAGATGTTGACAGCGAGGACACTCGGCTAACATACATGCTTGCCAGAACACCTGCACGTGGGGTGCTACAGCGAAATGGGGTCACCGTGGACAAGTTCTCCCAGCTGGATGTGCTCAATGGGCTCATCTTCTACCTGCACACAGGTTATACCCAAGACAGGAGGCTAGTTAGTGATACTTGATACATGAAAATTAGGTGTCACTTACCGTAGGCCTGTTTCACAGTTCATGTGGGTGTGCTGCACATAGTTTTAGGAAAATATAATGAAAATGTGCAATAAGTTAGTTTATGAGTGATCTTTTGTAATACAGGCTTTTATGTCATATTATTAAATAATGTAGCAAAATATTCACCTATTGTTTGGAAAAAAAAAAGCCTGATAATAATATAAATAATAAATAAAACCTAATAAAATTCAGGTTGATACTAATAAGACAAATTATTTTAATATTTATTAATATAAAATAATAATAATAATATATTTTTAAATAAAATATAAAATAATATATTTTTAATATTTTTAAATTATTTAATATGGTCAGATATTATATAGATACTTTATTGTCAAAAAAATTTAAAAAATAAACCACAAATAGAATAGTTTTAAATGCTACACATAATTTTAGGCATCACAATATTATAATGTACAGTATAAAAAAAAAAAATGGATATTAATTTTGAGATATGCTATATATAGTCTGTTGATGCCAGATATTTGAAACAAGCCTTAAAGTGAATGGCTAATGATTGATAGTAAATTAAATGTTAATTTTATTAATTAAATGAACATACATACACTTCCCCATTCACTAGGTGGTGAGATTGGACCAGATCCTGTCTTGGACACTGTCACTCTTATTGTGTCAGATGGAGAGGCTGGAACAATGGATGGCTGCTGCCAGGAGGATGCTGTCCCCCCACCTGTCCCCCTGCATGGCACGCTTCCGGTTTATGACCTCAACATCACTGTGATGCCTGTCAACAACCAGGTCCCAACAATAACGCTGGGTAAACATCTACCACAGGGCCTGTAGTAAACCTCTTAGTGGACAAAAGACATTTCATATACTGGCACTGCTTTGTGTTGAGGGACCGAATGGATTAAAACAAGATGCTCTCTAATCTAGATTTAATCGCCAGAGCATTTGGCTAAGGTGCAATTAATTCATCGTAATGACAATCCGCTTAAATCAAGCAACCAGGAATTTTTCGGGGCAGGTGATGGACCGCAGACTGGTGAATGAATCACTTAATCGCGGTCTTACACACCCAGCTCAGGGAGTGTCACTAATGCAAGCGTTTCATTCCCCTGTACACACGTTTCGAAGCAGGGTGCTGGAGACTTCTCGCCAAGATGGGGATTTCACTCTTGATGCTAGAAACTTTGCAGTTATCAATAGAGAACAGTGACCAGAGCAAGACAATGAGCAGAAGACGGCAGCTAGGTGCTGGTGGGACATTCGCAGGAAATCCTAGCATGCTTGTCTTCAGTGCATGTGGGGCGGCAGACGTACACACAGCTGTTTGGGATTATAGGGAGAGAGCAGAGCATGTGTGGCGAAAAACCACAGTAGAAAGAGATACATGTTCCCGTGAGAACAACTGGACAATAAGGACACCGAGGAAAAGACAATAGACAGTCCCACATTTGGAAAAGACGACATGTCCATTGTGTCTTTTATCCCTTTTCTCATTCAATCACAATTATAATCTCCTAATTTGGTTAATCCCCATCAGAAAAAGGAGGATTTTCCAATGTTGCCACCGTGTAGGAGATCTAGACTGGTTTGTGAGAAAAAAGTAGTCATTTAATTAATTTGCATTGAATAAAGACTGGGTTGGCATAAGAGCTTTAAGCAAAGGGACACAAGGAAAATCCAGCTCTTGCCTTGCTAAGGGACGAGTTTTATCACTTTTACTCCAGACTGGCGGTCATTAATTCCTCCCCTTGTTTCCGAGCTCTATCCAAGCACAACCTCATCAGTGCCCATTCTCCATTCATTATTTATCAGTGCAGTAAATGGAAGCAGATGCCAGTAAGCATTGGCATGATGGCTTTATCAACACCCAGGTGGCAGCGGGCTGGCCAAGAGCCGAGCGAGAGTGCAGGGGAAGAGAGGGAGTGTTAGTGAGGTGGCATAGCAGGCGTGAGGAAAGAAGGGAGCGAGGGGAGCTCCCTGTAAATTAGAGGAAGAAGAAAAATATTGGGAAATACGCTCTTGAGGAAAAAAATAAGCATGTTTCTGTGAAGGCACTTTCAGCTCACTAAAATGAGATCTCTATGATTACTGCCAATATTACTACTTATTGTACGTTGTGCTGTATTTTGTTCCGTCAGGTAACATGTTTGTGGTAGATGAGGGTGCCAGTGCATGTCTGTGTGGGGGTGTGTTGATGGCCACCGATCCTGACAGTCATCCAGACCAGCTCACGTTTCACTTGGTGACCCCACCACAATATGGATTCCTGGAGAACACCCTTCCATCCCCTGGCTTTGAGAAAAGCAATGCTGGACTCCAAGTGGGTCAGTGGTATTCCTGAGACTCTGTAAACAATGACTGTGTATTATGCCAAGCAGGACATGTTCGTGTATTAACATTTTTTGTTGGTCATGGAACAACATTCTTGTCAAACAAACATTGTCCTCTATCCCTAACTTCAAACTTAACGTTAATCAGTGACCTTGTTTACATGTACTTAAAGGGATATTTCACCCAAAAATGTAAATTCTGTCATCATTTACTCACCCTAATTTGTTCCAAACCATTTTACTTTCTTTTTTTTTTGGTAAAAAAAAAAAAAAAGATATTTTGAAAAAAAAAAGTCCTTTTTTTCTTCTTTTTGTCATATATATATATATATATATATATATATATATATATATATGTATACAATGAAAGTCAGTAGGGTCCAATATTGTTTTGGACCCTAAAAAACTGTTTTCGAAACTGTTGAAATGGCATTTAAGAGATTGAGACACAGAATTTTAAGTCCCAACACCAACCCTGAGCCACTATCCTAAACTCTATTCCTAAAATCCAGGAAGATGACCTACTTGGCAAAATCACAATTTATATTTTGTTGTGCCCTTTTTAAATGTCCTAGTATAAGACCTTATCTTTCAGACCACTAAGTCATATTGTATAAATAAAGTTTCTTTCAGCCAGCTCCACCTAAGTTCGGGTTTCATCAACTATGTCCAGTCGGTGCACCAGGGTGTGGAGCCTACAGCAGACTTCTTTACCATCAGTGTCAGTGATGGGATTCAGAGATCAGCACCATTGCCCTTCTACGTCATCATCAACCCTACTAATGATGAGACCCCATCATTGCTACTTAGCAACTTCACAGTAAGATATATTTTTTGGAGCCAAAATTATCTGATAAGCAAACTGTCTGCTAACTATTGTTTTGCCCCACACCTCTCGATAGGTCATGGAGGGAGGGATGAAAGACCTCAGTCCTGATATTCTAAATGCAGTGGACATTGATATTCCAGCAGATACTCTTACCATGACCATCCTGGTTCCCCCAACCCATGGCACACTGCTCAATGGCATATATGGTCTTGAGATGAATCGTTACAAAAACATGAACCCAGATGTCCTCCAACGAACCTTAGCAATCCAGTCTTTCACCTTGCAGGAGCTACAACAAGGTCAGTTCTGGAATCCACATGATCTGTTGTACCACAAAACTTTCCCCCCTAACTTCCGGGGTACCACTATCTGTTTCTTGGGGAAGGTTGTGAGGACAGTGTCACTTCCCTGGTCCAGCCACCCCTCGGTGCCTTCACTGTGGGTATCCAGGCTTGCAGAACAGATGTTGCAGTAGACAAAGGTCACAGTGTGCCTGTGGTGCTTCTGCTTCATCTGCAAAGTCTTTCCAACTGCTCTCTGCGCAATTATGTCACCGTGCATGAGGTACTTGGTGACTGCACAGCTTTGCTTGTTAGCAAGTGATAAAGAGGCATTGAAATGAAGGTGAGCAGGTCGTTGACAAAATGGAACGTGTACACTGATGTCCTCCTTGGTAGTAGTGGTAGAACTAGCTGTTTCAGTCAAAGGCTACCAGGAAGCAATTGCCTAGTGACTGTTATATCCTAAATGTCACTAAACGCTTAATCAACTAAAACATACTTTGAATTTTTCTCTCTTGTGTCGATCTATAGGAATGAAGATCATGTATATGCATGACGACACAGAAACCCTCAAGGACACTTTCACCATACAGTTGACAGATGGTGGGCACACAGTCCAGGGGACTGCGTGTGTCCGCATCATACCAGTCAATGATGAAAAGCCATGGCTACTAAAGTAAGGACGCCCTGGGACAAATTCAGAGCCAAAAAGGCGGATGAAAGCAGGAACGGGGGAGGGATTTTAGTGGTGGAGACTGGACAGGAACAGAAGGGGGAGGCCAATCCTGGATGGGGTTTATGGAAGGGGGGTCATCACACCCTGTATTGCACATGTGGCTGGGGAATCTGTCTCCCTGACTGAGTAACTGGGATTTAACTTGCATCCTTGAGTAAATTGCTCATTTTTATTCCATCTTCTTCCTCCAAGATCAGCAAGATCTGAGGGTGTGCATGTAAACTCCACAACAGCAGAAGTAATGTGTCTTTTTGGCAGATGCCTGCTTCCTTGTTTCAAACTCCTTATGGATTAGGATAACAGGCCCGTCCTGCTTGCATTCCTTCCTTCTAGAAGCAGCTGTTTGTGTATTTATTTATTTAGGATTCTGGATTTTAGCATGCAGAATTGGCACCAGTACCTTTAGTGTCCAAAGCGTCTCCATCTTTGTTCTTAGAAATGCAGGTGTGGAGGTCGAGGCCCTGGAGAAGAGAGTCATCTCCAGTGTAGTGCTGGAGGCAGGAGATAATGACACTCCCAACAACCATATTCTCTACATCCTCAATGCAGGTCCCAGATTTGGCATCCTTCAACTCAGGGTTAGCATGGACAAATAGTCCTTTGTTATTCCTTAAAGGGTTAGTTCACCCAAGAATGAAAATTCTGTCATTAATTATTCATCCTCATGTCGTTCCAAACCCGTAAGACTTTCGTTCATCTTCGGAACACAAATTAAGATATTTTTGATGAAATCTGAGAGCTTTCTGTCCCTCCATAGACTGCCTATGCAATTGCAACTTTGATGCTTCAAAAAGTTCATAAAGAGATCGTAAAACTAATCCATGTGAATTGAGCGATTTAGTCCAAATTTTCTGAAGAGACTCGATTGCCTTTTCAGATTGAATTTAGGCTTTTACTCGCATATAAACATTGATCAGTAACTATAAACAAAATCTCAACCAAATCTGAATGATGCGCGAAAACAAATCTCTTCAGGAAGTCCAAAAATTCTGCATAGCACGGTCAAGCTTCCAGAAGAGGTTTGTTCTCGCGCTTCATTCAGGTTCGGTTGAGCTTCTGTTTATGTTCGTTGATCAATGTTTATATGTGAGTAAAAGCCTAAATTCAATCTGAAAAAGCAATCGAGTCTCTTCAGAAAATTTGGACTAAATCGCTCAATTCACATGGATTAGTTTTACGATCTCTTTATGAACTTTTTGAAGCACCAAAGTTTCAATTGCATAGGCTGTCTATGGAGGGACAGAAAGCTCTCGGGTTTGGAACGACATGAGGGTGAGTAATTAATGACAGAATTTTTATTTTTGGGTGAACTAACCCTTTAAGACTGGAATACACTACATGACTTCTGAATCTAAACAGATTAAAACACTAGTCATATACTTGCCGACTTTGTAAATGTTTACAGAAGAAAAAGTGGGCATCATACACGCCATGACACACTGAGGATCACACACTACCAGAATTTCAAGTTACTCCAAACACAACAAACTCACAGAAACATGCTCCTCATTCGGCTCAAATATCTGGCAAATGACTGGCTTTGACATTTTGCAACTAGCGCAAACTCCTCCAGAATTCAAATTGGTTAAAAAACCTGGGCAAAAGTCATGTACTGTATTCCATATTCCATTTCCAGCCTTTAGTGTGACACTCTATGCTTCAAGAGTGTATGTAATAATGTGATTTTCTGCAGACAGAAGCTGGATGGATGGATCTGAGTCCAGGTCAGAATTTCACCCAGGAAGATGTGGAGATGAATCGCCTGTGGTACACTCACACTACAGTTAACGGTTTCAAAGGCCATGACAGGTTTCACTTTGTTCTCAGTGATGGGGAAAACAGAACACCTCCACAGAGTTTCTTCATCTCTGTCCGCACTGTTCAAAAGGGTAAGTTTTATTGTGAACAAAATAAAATAACTATACACCTAGTAGGAACTCAGCGTGGCTCAAAACCAACAATTTAACATAGGCTCACACCTTACATTTATTTTTCAGTTTTGAAGCACCAGGGTTATGAAGTTCGGCAGACTGCAGTGACATATTATGACCGTCCAAATCCTGTGACTTTATAGCCCTGGCATAGTGACAGGCCACTTTACATTTTGTGACTCAGTCATCGCTGCTTTTGTTTTTCCCTCAATCAAAGTCCAAGAAAAAACAACTATGTTGACAGATTAAATCTGTGCATGTATAATTAAAAACATTGGCTTTCCCTATGGCCAAAATGACTTTGCCAGTTGGGTGAACATGGAAGCATGGCAGCCATTGTCCTCTTGGCTCCGTTCTGACTTATCCTGGAGGAACAGAGGTGAGAATGTTCTGCCGCAAAGGATGAGCCACCTTTAAACGCCCAGCATGAATTATTAACAGAGCTGGGGCCAAACATCTGTAGTCCAGGCCCTAGATCCCAGTACTGTCCCTGCTGTCACAAACAAATCGCACACAACTTATTTTAGACTTAACATGCTTACATTCTTCAAAGCTTCATGTACACACACATATTACAAATATGTATGTAAATGTGTATATATCTATATGCCTCTTTATCACAATTGACTTTCCTGCCACATACAGGTGACATTGCTCTAATCACTAAACCTGTGACCTTGATGGAGGGAGAGAGAGTCATTCTGACCACTGACATTCTGACGGCCACAGACAGTGGAAGCAAGCCAAATGAGCTTATATACACCGTATCTGTCCCACCTGAACATGGTCACCTGCACATGGTCCAAATTCCAGGGGTTCCAGTGCTCTCCTTCTCCCAGATGGATGTGGCTGCCAACCGGATATGCTACACTCATGACAACAGCCGTTTTGCTGACCGTGATTCTTTCAGGTCAGTGGTTCATTGTTCTTTTTAAATTATAATAGACTATAAGGCCAAACGCACAGATTCAAATTTTGCTCTAGCCTGTTTATATTCACTAAAGGCAAATCCAACTGTTTTGACATATGTACATCTATCTATCTATCTATCTATCTATCTGTCTGTCTGTCTGACTGTACTATCTATCTATCTGTCTGTCTGTACTATCTATCTATCTGTCTGTACTATCTATCTGTCTGTCTGTACTATCTATCAATCTGTCTGTACTATCTATCTGTATGTCTGTCTGTACTATCTATCTATCTATCTATCTATCTGTCTGTCTCTGTACTAACTATCTATCTGTCTGTCTCTGTCTGTACTATCTATCTATCTGTCTGTCTGTACTATCTATCCATCTGTCTGTCTGTACTATCTATCTGTCTGTCTGTACTATCTCCATCTGTCTGTCTGTCTGTACTATCTATCTATCTGTCTGTCTGTCTCTCTGTCTGTCTGTACTATCTATCCATCTGTCTGTCTGTCTCTCTGTCTGTCTGTACTATCTATCCATCTGTCTGTCTGTCTGTACTCTCTCCATCTGTCTGTCTGTCTGTACTATCTATCTATCTGTCTCTGTCTGTACTATCTATCTATCTATCTATCTGTCTGTCTGTACTATCTATCTGTCTGTCTGTTTGTCTGTCTCTCTGTCTGTCTGTCTGTCTGTCTGTCTATCTGTCTGTCTGTCGATCTATCAATCTATCTATCTTTGTGTCCATCCATCCAAATCTGGTCTAGCCCATAGACGGCAACACCTCTGTATTTTTAATACAAAATTATGTAAAAGCAAGAGACTGGAAAAACGAAAAGGATAATTTTTGCTTTGTTTGCATGGGTTTCCAGCCAATTTGGCAGAAGGCTGACTTCAGTCAGGGCGTACAGTTGACCTGTGCTGCCTTTCTCGTGTGAATCTTTGACACCCAAAACTCTGGCTTGGTTTCATCATTGGGTCATCTGGGAGCAAACAAACCTTCCTGAGCCAAGCCTGACAAGGGGCGAGTGGCCCTTCGGAGAGGGTAGGGAGCAGTCTGTGCCAATGTGTTCAGTCAGCACAGCATGGGGTGGTATGGCGTCCAATCGCAGCACATGGACACTACAGCGTCAGTCATGTGGGCCCTGAGTACTTTCAATTAGCAATTCCGACACAATCACCAGAGACTAGGGAAAAACTTGGTCATAATATCCAACATACTTATTGTTTGAAATTGTTTTTGTGTCTTCACAGCTTGTATTTGTGTTAATCCGAAGCAAAAAAAATGCAGCTTGCGACAGCCGGTCTCCCTGATCAGGAGAGACACCTGAGCAAACACCTGTGTGTCAAACTCTAGGCCGACAGCGGGGGCCAAAAGAGACAGGGAGACAGGGAGAGTTTTTTTCGGGGAGCCTCGTGTCTCCCTCTGCTCAGCCGTGACAGCTGATGATAAATGGCCATTATTAAGAGAGTAATAACTCGGCCTGGCATTGGTTATACGGCTCTAAGAGATGTAGTCAGAGACAGGGATCCCTGGGCACAATTACCGAGCAAATATGGGACAATGGCAATGCCAGATGTTGCACCAGTTTGGCTGTGAAGAGTGGACCTGTGTGTTTGGTTGCGAGTCTAGTGCGAGGTGGCAGTCGTGTTGTTTACCATGGCTGGCAATTATCAGCTTCAGGGCAATATGTGTTGGGAGGCAGATTGGCTTGGCAGAGGGTGGAATGGGGACTCTGCTCGACTCGCACCCCTCCCTGTCCTGTCTTTCTGCTCCAACACATCAGCCATGTTGGGTGAGGGCAGCAGCTCAGAACATGCTGTAAAACTGACCTTACAATAAAGTGATAAGGCTTGAGAGGCTGTGATTTTACTATGGTTAAATGTTATGGTTATGCTTGAGTGGCTTATAATGGTTTTACTAAAAGCAATGTGACAAAAGAGTTATACCCTCAATAAACTGTACACATATCAGAAATTTTTCTACCACTTTTATGACGCAAAATGTGTTCTCTCATGCAGCTTTGTTGTTACCAATGGTGTGACGTCCAGAAGCGGTACTATTCTTTTCGCTGTGGAACACAGTGACCGTATTCCACCAACCCTGAGTATCAACAAAGGCCTTGAACTCACAGAGAACTCTATGAAGACCATTTCCACTAATGACCTGAAACTGACTGATCCAGACACAGCTCTGGAGAATCTCACCTACGTCGTTATTCAAAGCCCACAATATGGAAAGTTGCTCTTGAAAGGATTACCCCTCTCTAAGCCTCATTTCACACAACTGGACATCAACAACATGGATCTAGCTTACCATCATCTAAATGGACGAGCCAAGATCGACAGATTCACCTTTCAGCCTACTGATGGAACTAACGCAGGTTATTTGGAGTATGGACAGCTGAAGAGTGAACCTGCTGTTTTTACCATACAGGTAGGATGTTTATTATTTGGGGACGTTCACCCACAACCAATAGAAATAAAAACTAGGAAATACTCTAAAATATGTAAATAGGTACACCTACAACTTACTTTAATAAAATACAGATTTTTACAGCAAACTTACAAAAATGTAACATGGTACGCTGTTTACTTCATTATACATGACTGCAGGTGGCATTAAGCGGAGGAGCATTCTAATTGTAGGGATCATCTGATTGGACAAAAAAATCTGTGTAGTGCAGGATAACACATTAATATTTTGATTTAGTTTTTGTTGATGAGGAAAAACCTCATTTTCAATGTTTATGTAGCTCATAAGGTGAAAGGTGTTAGCTTTATGGGTCAGCATATACTGTAAATAGACTCAAAGCTAACAAATTTGGGCTAAAAGCAACAAAATTGTATAATTTCTTCTTATAGTCTTTAAAATCATAATAAAACAAATTATGAGGCTACGTTATAGTTTGCCATACAGCTTCTGTCAGGACTTTTCTGTGAGGAAAACGATTTCTTTTCTGTATCATAGTTAAAGGTGCACTATGTAATATTTTCTGTCCGCTAGAGGTCGCTAGAGGCCTATTCAAAACAAAGGCGTAGCTTGATGACGCGAAGTTGGAGTGCGGAATCTTGGGACATGTGGTCTTTACCTCAACGACCGGTTGAAAAGAACTGAGACAGGACTCGGGAAGAAATCATGTTCATGGATGCGATTATTAACGTTACTGTAATATGAAGGAGAGCAGGACCGAGTGTTGTGGGAGCTGAACGAGGCCGCTGGAGCGATTGCACAACACACGCCTCACGAGCAGCGGAACTTTTATTATGTCACAGTCGCAGGCGCTGCTTCCGCTTTTCCGGTCATGAGTATGAGGTAACGCAGCTCTGTTTATCATATTAGATACATTTGAGTGTGTTGAAAACGATGTTATAACGCATTCGCTCGGCAGCTGCTGTGAGACACTTGTTTGAGGCACACTGCAGTAAGATAGATCGATTTTAGAATATCATATTAAATGCTGGATGGCTTGTGTTGATAAATGGCATGCAATTCATTTTAAAACGTATTGTATGATGGAGAAAATTCTGTATTACTGTTACTAAAAATAAAGCTGCATCTGATTATGCTATGTTAGCTACTACACAAAATAGTGTTTTTCTCTGAGGCATGGTAAAGCATGGTACTTGCAAAAAATCAAGAAAATTAGATTTAAACAATAAGACTAAATGTGTTGAGCTATATAACAATAATTAGTTTTCTGTCTATAAATATATCAAAACAGTTGTTCCCTCGCCTATCAAAACATGTAAATATTAATGCGTCTTTGGTGTTTCCATGGTTTCTACAAAATAAATCCGGAAACCGAGGGTAACGCGGGTATGACGCCATTGACAGGCGACTCCTCACACGTCCCAGAGCCTTGGTTAAAATCGCAATTTTCTCACGATTTAGAAATAGTTGCAAACATTTGGGATGTTGTAAGTACTCAAGTGAACAAAATATATAACACTGGCCTAGCGTTTTTTTGGATTTTTTTACTGCAAAATTCTTACATATTGCACCTTTAACATAACTGTCAAATAAATGGCTTCAGCACAGACCACTGAGCCCAGCAGGAGAGCAACGGGTTAACAATGCGTTCCCTGTTGTATTGCATGTTAAACGGAAAGGCTTCGTTGGCCAGGTGCTCGTGCAGGTCCGGTGCCATTCACCATGTCATAGCGTCGCTCTCTCGAGACCCGCGCCCCAGTTTAATATTCCGTTGAAGCGGTCAGCGAGGCGGCAAACGCGCTGGCCAGCACATCCAGCTCTGTGCTACCGAGAGAGAAAACCGCTCCCGCCTGCACAGGTGAATCAGCCGAAAACTTTGTCCGCGCCTCGCGGGAGCGCGGACACCGTCACTTGGCTGAAGCCGCGCATCGCTTACTAAAGTTGAGGCAAAAATGCGGCGCGTGCTTGTCTAACTGCCTGACCCTTGAGACCGGGATGGTCATAAATAATATACATTCCTCCCCTCACATGATTTTTACATATGATAATGCATACATACGACACAACAATAGCACAAATAATGTTTTAAGGTGCCTCAAGTTGAGTGATGATTTTTCTTGTAGACAATGTAGGCTAGTAGCCTATTGCGCCATTTTTTAAACATCAATATATTTTTATATATATGGCAAGTTGTCATGTAGACTATGTATGTTTTGATGTTATACATATATGCAGTTTATTAGTCACAGTTTTTGTGGACATAAAAATATGTATATATAATAATTATTTTAAAACTAATAGTCAATACACTTGCTTTTTGCTTTTTTGCTTTGTTCACTTGCTTTTTTTTTTTTTTTTTACAAATCGCTTAAAATAGATATTTTTCATCTTGAAATTTTATATTAATGTTAATAAAAGAAAAGAAAACAAAAAGTAAATGTATTATATAAATACAAGTGTTAAAATAAGGTGTGTATTTACATTTACAAAATCAGTAGACAAGGAAAAAGCAAATACACAACATTACAAGATTTAAACTACAGTGCTTTGACTTAAAAAATAAAACTGAGAAATATTTATTGTAATATTTACTGGTCTCCCCTAATTAATGTATATTTTTATATTTAATTTATAATAACATTTGTTTTTTACGAATCTCTTTTTTTTTTAAGTAGTTTTTTTTATCATTTTGAATTTTTGTGTTCGGTCCACTGTTAATAAAATTTTATTTACATTTGCACTTGATAGCATATTTTTTACAAGAATTAAACTACTACAGTGAGCAATGGCTGTGGAATGATTGCTTTTTATACTGTAATGCTTCCCTCTAGTGGTAGTGCAGCATGAATGCAGTTTAAATGGCTGCTCTCTGTAGATTGTGCTGAGCTATGATATCTTCACAGATAGAGATAATGGACAAAACACCACCCAGTATTGTGAACAAAGGGATTCCAAGTACTGTGGAGAATCTTCCGGATGGCAAACAGGGCATCTACATCACCTTCAAAGAACTGCAAGCCTCAGATCCAGACAGTCCCGACGACACACTCGAGTTCACAATCACAAGGCCTCCACACTTCGGTTACCTTGAAAATGCCCTCACAGGCAGGTGCACGGGTCACTGATGAATGTCTTATTAATATTCACAGATTGTGTCCAGATTATAATGAATTTTCTGAATTTCCTATTTTAGGTGCCTATATCAAAGGACGCTTTACCCAGAAGGATCTGGACCAGAAAGCAGTGCGCTATGTCATAGCTGCAGATATGGAAGTGACAGCAGACAGCTTTGAGTTCCAAGTCACAGACCCTGCTGGAAACACCATGCTTCCTGAAGTGTATATATATTCTTTCGTGGATCATTTGTTTAGATATCAGTACTAAACTTTTTCCTAACATGTGCACAGTGCAGTTACTGAACGTTAAAGGTGCATAAGTAACCTTCCAGTGTAAAAAGAAAGAAAGAAATACTACTCTTTCTGTATTCTGTATTTTCTAAAATTAGAAAAATGCTTTTTAATATACTTTGGGAAGGTCCAAGATTGCTTGAAATGGACAGAAAAGTACACATGAACCTTTAAAAAAGACTAATAATTTTACCAATTGACTCAATGATTTCTTAATGTGATTTTAAAATAAATACTATATATATATATATAAAATATATACACACTACCAGTCAAAAGTTTGGACACGGTAAGATTTTTAATGTTTTAAAAAGATTTTTCATCTGTTCACCAAGGCTGCATTTATTTAATTAAAAATATAGTAAAAACAGTAATATTGTGAAATATTATTACAATTTAAAATAACTGTTTTCTGTTTGAATATATTTTATAAAGTAATTTATTCCTGTGATCAAAGCTGAATTTTCAGAATCATTACTCCAGTCTTCAGTGTCACATGATCCTTCAGAAATCATTCTAATAAGATGATTTGCTGCTCAAGAAACAGTTATTGTGTACAATTGTACAAAATATTTGTGTACAATATTTTTGTTTTCAGGATTCTTTGATGAATAGAAAGTTCAAAAGAACAGCATTTATTTGAAATATAATCTTTTGTAACATTATAAATGTCTTTACTGTCACTTTTGATCGATTTAATGCATCCTTGCTGAAAAAAATAATTAATTTCTTCAATTTCTTTTCAAAAAAATAAAAATAAAAATTCTTACTGACCCCAAACTTTTGAACGGTAGAGTATAATGTTACAAAAGCTTTGTATTTCAGATAAATGCTGTTCTTTTGAACTTTCTATTCATCAAAGAATCCTGAAAAAGAAATATTGTACACAAATATTTTGAACAATTGTACACAATAAATGTTTCTTGAGCATCAAATCATCATATTAGAATGATTTCTGAAGGATCATGAAGTAATGATGCTGAAAATTCAGCTTTGCCAACACAAGAATAAATTACATTTTAAAATATTTTCAAATAGAACACAGTTATTTTAAATTGTAATAATATTTCTCAATATTACTGTTTTTACTGTATTTTTAATTAAATAAATGCAGTCTTGGTGAACAGATGAAACTTCTTTTTAAAACATTAAAAATCTTACCGTGTCCAAACTTTTGACTGGTAGTGTATATATATTAAAATGCTAATAATTTTACCAAATGTTTCACTGAACATATATGTGTGTGTGCAATAATATAAATTATATTTATGTATTTGATATTATATTATTTTAAGAATTCAGTGATTGATTCTGTAAAAATATCAGCATTTTTATATATTTTATATAATAATATAATATGAACATAAAATAATATAAACATTAATATATAAAATAAACAATAAATGATACAAATATAAAAATTACAATAACAATATGTGAAAATATAAATTACAATGCAGAGAAATATTCCTTATTATCTCTAGGCCATGTTTTATATATATATATATTTGTTATTTTTCTATCAAATGAATAATTCATTGAGTCATTTGGTATTTGATTTTTGTCAGTTTTATAAAATATAGACCATAAATATTTAAGATAATATAATAAATAATAATATATTACAATAAAAATATACAAAATATAAATTATGATACAGATAATAAACATTTTATACTGTATTTATTAATATTTTTTTTTTTTTTTGTTACAAGTAGGACAGTTGACAGCTTGTATTCCACATTTGCAAATATGATTGGGAATCTGTCTGAATTCTAGACAATATAATTTCAAACCCAGTGTAATTTTTGGCTTTATCGGCTGCCAACACAGGATGGAATTGAGGTGGTCTCGTGTGGAGCTGTCTGCTTCCTGTTATCGTGTTTGTGAGAATGCAGGAACTCTAGCTGTGCAGGTGGTGCGCAGCGGGAACAGCAAAGATCCAGCGTACATCGGTATACAGGTCCGGTAAATGTCTTATATAACCTTACTATCCTACATAGACGGAGTTTGATTAAATACTTTTGTCTTACAGGTGGAAGAGGGAACAGCCAAAGTCGGGAAAGACTTCACTCACAGTTCTGCCAGTCTTATTCAGTTTGATCCAGGTGGTTATCATGTCAAACTTCAGCTGTTTTCATATACTTTTTGATTTTTTTTTTTTATCTTGAAAATATTCTGAATCTGTGCTTTATGTTTGAGTTTAGGGGTACATGTCAAAATGTGGAACATTTACCTCAAAGATGATGGACTAGAAGAGAACCATGAGAAATTTGATGTGGTTTTGAAGACTCCAAAAAATGCTGTTTTGGGACAGAGGAACAAGGCCACAGTTGAGATTGTGGATCCTAGAAATGGTAGAAAGGAGTTCGTCTTCTAAAATCTTGCAGTTCTACAAGCCCGCATTCTGCTCTTTTTTATATAACCTGAGAATAATTCCATCTTCCAGGCAAATGTAATCCAGATGACCTTGTTGTTGAAGAAGATGAGAAGCAACATCCTTTTCAAAGCCCACCACACGTCCAAGAGCCTGAACCACGCCTACTTGAGGAATACACTCCAGACCCAAGGAGCGGAATCCTTTGGGAGAACTATCCGCCAAGAGGGGACGTCCCATATCGCACTCACTTCAGCCATTTCAGTGTGGGAGAACCTCAGGACCAGGAGGTCTTTCACAGTCAAGGCCAAAGACAGCTGAAGATCCTGGGTAGAAACAGACACAGAGTGAGCCAGGTCACCTCAGCTACAACATTTACTTCATCTAATACCTAGTGTGGTATTAAAATAATAATATTACAGTAGTAGTAGTTGTTAAATGGTTAGTTCACCCAAAAATAAAAATTCTGTCATCATTTACTAACCCTCATATCGTTCCAAACCCCTAACATTGACAGTCTACACAACTGACTCTTTGACACTTCAAAAAGTTCATAAAGAGATCGTAAATCTAATCCATATGAATTAAGCAGTTTATATGATGAACAGATTGAATTTAGGATTTTATGCACTTATAAACATTGATCAGCGAACATAAACAGAAGTTCAGCCGAACCTGCTTGATGGGCGAGAACAAACCTCTTCTGGAAGCTCAAATGTGCTGCGTAACAATGTAATGAACCTCATTGGTTCTCGCAAACATGCTTGAGTTTGTGAATTATGAATGTAGCAATGTAGAATGTAGAATGATGATGAAGCAAACATGCTTGAGTTTGTGAATGATGAATGTTTACATGTGAATAAAAGCCTAAATTCAATCTGTTTATCATATAAAGCGATCAAGACCGCTCTATTCATATGGATTAGTTTTACAATCTCTTTATGAACTTTTTGAAGCATCAAAGTTGTAGTTGAGTAGAATGTCAATGAAGGGACAGAAATTTCTTCGATTTCATTAAAAAGATCTTCATTTGTGTTCTGAAGATGAACGAAAGTATTACAGGTTTGAATCAACATGAGGGTGAGTAATTAATGACAGAATTTTCATTTTTGGGTGAACTAACCCTTTAACATTAACATCTGATTGTGGTTTTAGGCACATCTGTCAGAAGTGAACAACAGAAATCAAGAAAGAGTTTGGAGAGTAAGTTTTATTTGTTTTACTTATTAGTTGTACTTATTTGTTTAGAAAGTAGTGTTATTTATTTAGTTGTATTATGTGTCTTATTTTTTAGTATAAGTGGTATTTATTTATTAGTATTAAATATTTAGTATTGTTTTTATTTCTTTATTTAATTCTTAGTGTTTATTTTTATTTATTTATTCCCACATTGTTTATTTCTTAGTAATATTTATTTATTTATTATATAGTAGTAGTAGTAGTAGTGTTTATTTATTTTGGTTGGTTGGTTGTAGTATTATTTAATTATAGTAGTGGTATTATATTATATTATTTATTTGGTTGTCGTATTTATGTATTAGTAGTATTATGCATTTAGTGTTCGTTTTATTTATTTGTTTAATATTATTTATTTATTTATTAATTTATGTATTAATATTTATTGATATATCTATTGGTTTCAGTGTTTAGAACATTATTACTGTACTTTAATATTACATTTTATTTAATATTTAATATTGTATTTGTTTATTTAATTATATGGTTGTTATATTTATGTATTACTATTATGCATTTAGTGTTAGTTTTATTTGTTTATTGGTATGGTATTATTTATTCAATTATTTTTCAATAATAATTAGTATTATTTATTTATTCATATTTATATATCTATTGATTTCAGTATACAGAATATTGCCAATAATATTTATTTTAATATAATTTAATATTACATTTTATTTATTTATTCATTCATGCATTCATTTACATACATGCATGCATACATCATAATGTGCCATGTGCAGGACTCAAAATGTGTTATCATTCTTTCATCCTTTAGTTTCATGGACTGATCCCAGTGAGACTAGAGGAAAAGGCGGAAGTACCTCGTGTCCACTCTGAACTGGAGATCACTCCCATCTGGACCTGGCCGGGATATGCCGCTGACGCTGAATCAGTAGAAACTCCCCAGCGGGACTCAGCCTCTTTTATAATTGATTCAGGAGTGCAGCAACACAAGGTATTAAAGCTTATCCCTAAACTGTAAATTAGCTGTTGTGTATTTTTAGATCAAAAAGAGAACATCACGTGGCAATATTTAATGTTTTTTTTTCATTGTACATTTTATACTGTTCTGACTTTGTGTTCTACCGTATGTCTTATCTATCAATATAGATTCAAAGTTTCTATTGAACTTTCTTTAACTTTCTTTTGTACTTTCTCAAATATAATGGGCTTTCTTCACATAATTCTTTCCTCTCTTTTTAAAGTCTCAGAAGTCTGTTAGTATAGGTTGTCCTAATGGCTGGACTCTCTACCGGAGAAACTGTTATGTTTTGGGGCCTGGTGTTGCTAGCTGGAGCAGCGCACAACATGCTTGCATGCTGTACGTTATACCTCTCTCTCTGTATATATGTATATATATGCATGGATTCATACTACATATGCTTTTTCCACTACTAAATATTAATGTTGTGACTCCAACATTTAGGCTTGAAAGTCAATTGTCAAGTATCCACTCAAAGACTGATATGAAGTGGATATGGAAGTTTGCTGGAAAGCAGTCATTCTGGATTGGTAATCAAACGTGATGTGTATCCTGTACGGTACTTTTTTGTAAAGACTGAATGTAAACTTTCCCCTATATTTGTGCAGGGCTCACAGGGGGTCCAAAGCAGTGGTCCTGGACTGATGGAAAACCGCTGACATTCTCCAAACTCAGGAAGGATCACACAAGCTCTGCCTGTGTTTTAGCTCAGAGCCAGAAGATATGGATTCCTCAAAGTTGCACTGATGGATCCGAACACAGATATGTTTGTTCAGCACCTGCACAGATCAGTTAAAACAGATATTTAATTTATAATGGTCTTTTTTTCTTAATGATTTAAAATGCATTGTAGCTGTCAAAGCACTGATTAATTACATTTCGGCTTCCAATAACATGCTTTCTTGTGTTATTAAAATAAATACAATTGATAAATATCAAATAAATTTGATAAATGTAACCTTTTATGGAGTTGTTTATTTGTGGACTATATACAGGTTTTTAAAACTTGACTGGTGAATTAATTATATAAAGATGCTGTTACTTCAAAAAAACTGTTAAGGAGAACTAAATATATTATGATTTAATGATAGATAGATAGATAGATAGATAGATAATTGAGAGAAGACATCATAAAATAATCCATTCCTTAAGGTAGTAACCAATATATTTTATTCATTATTTTTAATTACACTTTTATTGTTTTATTTTCATTTTATAATATATTTTGGTTTCAACATCAAACGGAGACATTACATTAAAATAAGGAACCAATATATTTTATTCATATATATTTCTTGGTTCTTGTTTTTTTTTTATAATATAATTAAACATATACATAATATATAATACCTATTAATATCTATTATATGTTTATAACTGTATAATAACAACAATAATAATAATAATAATATGTTTTGCATTAGGAGACATCCCCTGCATCTCAATCAGCTCCCTAGGTCGTGAATCAGTATATCATGTAAATGAATGTGGCTGATTCCCTGATCAGTGCCCTGACTACTTAACTAGGGAGCTGATTGAGACGCACCCATTATAAAATAATCTAGAGTAGGAACTAATATATTTAGTGCATATATTAAACGTGGTTCCGCCCGGACACTCATATATGTGGGACGGGGAAAAGATGGCGGCGGCCATGGTACAAATGTCATGTTTGTACCGTGGGATGTTGGCGGTCAGGGCCACTGGCATCCGACCGCTAATTCCAGGGCTTGTGCCATCTCAGTTCAGGGCGTTTTCCATAAAGAAAGAACCGGAGTTGGAGGAAAATCCGTATTATAGTAAATATGAAGAGAAGATCAGGAAGCTGCGCAGGTGAGGAGCTGTCAAATGCTGATGTAGTTTCTATATAATACAATATTGTCAAGCATTAATCTAGTTTGTGCTACTGTAACATCAGTTCAAAACCTCAAGAATATAAAGCCCGACTAGAGAAGCGCAGTGAGATGAAGACGGAGCCGCTCGGACAGTCCAGACAAGCAGAATTCGTGAAGTACATGGAGAAAGAGGTGATGAGCACATTTACATTTGATTTTCACGAAATGTATTCATTAAAGTAATTCTGTTTATTTATTATGAGTTCAAATACAATTTATTTAAATACATATTAGCCTATATTTTCAAATTAGTGTTTAATAAAATAGACAAAGACATATAATTTGCTCGTGTTGTCATATTTGTTAGTTGGACAAACGCGGTAAAGCAGAAACAGGGGGCTTCACTAAAGATAAGGTGAGAAATCAAGCCTAATTAGTATTTAATTTCATATTGTGCTTTTGAGACTTGGATTTTATTGTTTGCAACCTTTTTAATTTCTTTTTATTATTATTATTTATAGACATTAGGATCTATTCTTAACCTTGAGATGGTTCAGGGGAAATCTGGATCTGAAATTGCAGAGGTAAAAGGACACATTTTACAGTCTGCACTGATCTGTAAAATAATTTGTAAAAACATAAATTTTTACTTTTGGCTCAATCAAATCCTTTGCTTTGTTGTTGCAGCTTTGGATGCAGTACTTCTCAAAGAAAGACACGATCAGTGCCGTTATACCAGTAAGTTCTGTTTTATATGTTCTCTTATCAGTCCATTAACTTCTGTAACAATAATAATAATAGAATAACTGTTTTTAATTTAATATGTAATACTTTATTTCAATGCAGTTCAGTCTATTGTGATGAGTAGTCAAATTTTAGATCTATAATGTTCTCACCAGAGATGAATGACCTTGTAATTCTTTATTATAGGGCTCAACATTTGATATTATTTTTGGCCGTTCCAAATCTTGCCCAACGGTAAGAATTTTACCTCTCTGAAACAGAAAAGGTTGAAGTACATGTTTTTAAATTGTCAAGTAAAATGTCATAATACCAAACAATAAACCCTGCAAAATGCTAAATGGTCACTTGGTGGCAGTAGATGCTTTCAAGAGTGGCTTTAGTCATGATGTCCTGAGTGAGGATCTTTTAGTTCATCTTTTGAATATCTTGATCATATCTGTCACAATGTTCTATAAAACTTGCCAATAGGGTTGGGAACTGAGTAAATACCAGAAAAATGTGACATTCAGTTCCATTAAAGGCACAATATGCAAGATTTTTGGAATAAAATATCCAAAAACCACTAGAACAATGTTATATATTTTGTTGACTCGTGTACTTACATTATCCCAAATGTTTCCAAGAATGTTTAAATCCAGAGAAATAAGCAATTTTAACCAGGACACGGACTGTGTCTGTGCGTCGCCTATCAATGACATCATTGTGTGTTGAAAATGATGTTATAACATTACTCTGTGCGTTCGCTCGGCAGCTGCTGTGAGACACTTGTTTGAGGCACACTGCAGTAAGATAGATCGATTTTAGAATACTATATTAAATACTGGATGGCTTGTGTTCATAAATGGCATGCAATTAATTTTAAAACGTATTGTATGATGGAGAAAATGCTGTATTACTGTTATTAAAAATAAAGCTGCTTCTGATGATGCTTTGTTAGCTACTTGACAAAATAGTGTTTTTCTCTGAGGCATGGTAAAGCATGGTACTCGCAAAAAAATAAAAAAAAAATTAGATTTAAACAATTAGACTAAACGTGTTGAGCTATATAACAACAATTAGTTTTCTGTCTATAAACGTAACCAAACAGTTGTTCCCTTGTCTATTAAAACATGTAATATATTAAAGCGTCTTTGGTGTTTCCATTTATCCAAAATAAATCCGGAAACCGAGGGTAACGCGGGTATGACGCAATTGACAGGCGACTCCTCACACGTCCCGGAGCCTTGGTTAAAATCGCAATTTTCTCACGATTTACAAATAGTTGGAAACATTTGGGATATTGTAAGTATATAACACTGGCCTAGTGGTTTTTGGATATTTTACTGCAAAAATCTTACATATTGCACCTTTAACTTAAAATCTAAAGGCTTACTTTAAGTAAATATATTAGGGCAAAGAGTTTCAGCTGACAAAGTTGGGGAATCTCTGTGTTTCATGTAAATATGAAATGACGTGAATTTGTACATTTTAACGTGTTTGAAAGACAAAAGCCTTCCAAATACAGTAATACATGGTTAAATGACTCGCTTAGTAATAATTCAAATAATGTGTTCATCAGGAGTTGAGAAAACACAATGTTATACAATGTTGAGAAAACACTTCTTAAGTGAGCTGATTTCTGTAAATTTAGTGATCAAATGCTGTGTGGGTCTCAGTATTCAGTGGGTGGTCTGTGTGTGTAATTCCACAAACCTGGAAGGAAAATTTAATGGATATAAAGTAGTAGCAGGGAGAATCGATTAATAATTTACTGCCATTGTGAGAATCACTTGTAATCGATAAACAAACTGTAGTCTGATTATGAGCATTTTAAAATGTAATGTAATCTAATTACAAGTACTTAATTTTTGGATTCTGATTATGTAATCCAGATTACATGTAATCAGTTACTACCCAATACTGCTTACCAGCTTTTATATTGCCTTAAACTGAAATTCACTGAATAATACTCAGTATTTATGTGTTTTCTCAATCTTTGCGCAGTTTCTGTATGCTCTACCCCAGAAGGAGGGATATGAGTTTTTTGTCGGCCAGTGGGCTGGTCATGAGCTGCACTTCACATCTTTAATCAATGTTCAGGTATTATATTTTTAAATCTTTTAATATAAATTGCTCACTATCTTATGGCTTAGGTACTAAAAAGGCTTTTATTTCAGACTATGGGAGAAAATGCACCCAGCCATCTTATTTTATACCACTATACAGACCTGCAGAAGGATAAAGGCATCGTGCTGATGACTGCTGAGATGGATATCAAATTTGTGGTAAGTTAAATTAAGTTTCTAAGTAAAACAAAAAAGCAGCCTATGTAAATTTGAATTAATTTTTTGTAAACCTCTTTCAGACCGTTCACCAGGCACAGTGCTTGGCCAATCAGGTGCAGCTGTTTTACGGATCGCAACGGCTTGAGACTTTCCGATTGGTCGAGGCCTTCAACCACAAACCAGAAGAGTTTAAACACATGTCTGTAATAGCAGAACTAGAACAGAGTGGTATTGGACCAGCAGTCACTACAGACTAATCCAAAGGCATTAAATATGGTGTTGCTTAATGTGAACTGTCGCCTGGGAAAGAAACGCTCTGTAACTATGTATGGAGTCCCGTGAGAGTCTGTGCAGCCAGATAAGAAGATAACGTGTTGCCTTTCAGCATTGATGAGTTAAACAGACATTATGTCAACAGACAAATATTTGCTACCATGTATGCAGATTCAGATTCTGATTAGTTCTCATTTGACTCCCAGTAAATGTTCCCATTAGAATATGGCACAAAATACTGTACATGTGGTTTTTATGATTGTTTTTTGTGTTTAAAATACAAAAAGGAAGCTTATTATTAGGATTAAGATGCCATAGATGCTGTATGTCTCCCACAAAAATAGGTCCTCTTTACTAGATATTGGTGGCTCCACTAGATATTTCATATGATTCATAACAAAACTTTACATTTTGGCAATATTGATGTACCTAATTCTTTTTGCAAATCACTATAGTAACCCTTTAATTATTTGAACACTTATGGCACACATAAAAATTAGAAAACAAAATATAAAACTGACATGCAAATGATGCTTCATTTTGTCATTTAATTTGCTGATGACTTTTAACCAGTTTACCTTTAAGGTGAATTTTAGTGTATGTATGAAGTCGACATAATGTTTCAAAAATGTTTGACTTTGTTTTAAACTGTGATTTAAAGGAACAGCATACAAAAGGCTATGCTAAATTGTGAATGTTGTCTGACTAAAGAGGTTTCAGCATGCCATGCTTTACATCGCCCTTTAATCTCGA
Source organism: Hypophthalmichthys nobilis (assembly GCA_037950665.1). Lineage (NCBI taxonomy): Eukaryota > Metazoa > Chordata > Actinopteri > Cypriniformes > Xenocyprididae > Hypophthalmichthys > Hypophthalmichthys nobilis. Next base: position 37,418,025 of record CM075476.1, read on the forward strand.
CTATATTCAGTGTACAGTAGCTATAGCCTTAAGCACCTTTTTGCTTTTATGATACGTTTATTTATTGCCAATATTAAGTCAAAAAAATTCTTTAAAGCAATTTTAATTCATGAAATGTCATCCTTCCGCTAGAAGATATAGTTCCTGACAGAACGTCGCTGTCTGTGAATGCTGCGCATTGATATAGTGCACAACTTTTGTCGTTTCGCGTCATAAAGCTGTTTTTTTATGGAAGTTTTTTCCTAACAAAATGAAAATGAAAATTTAAATGCTTAAAAAGATCAAATAATAAATCAAAGTTTCAAAACAGCTGCTCAAATGATAAATCAAATGCTCAAATGCAATTTCATTTCCTCATTCGGGGAAGCATGAACTGTATCAAAAAACTTATTTGTATTTGATGTTCATTTTTCATTATCAACCCAGTATAAACCTGTCATAATTAAATCTATAATTCAGTGCTCAAATCATAATTCAAATGCTCAAATGATAAATCAAATGCTCAAACGGACATCGCAAACGGCAAATCAAATGCTCAAACTAAGGCATCTTTACACAGACAATTTAAGGCTGCTCTGTGCCTGCTCAAAATTCTGTGTAAAGATGCAATGCAGCATAAAAGCCATACTAAATTATACTTGCTCTGACCCACCTCAGCCACTAGTATAACAATATGCAGTTAAAATTGTTGTGTAAATGCATTTATGCCACCTCTGAGCAGCATTAAACAGTCTGTGTAAAGACACCTAAATGCCACTTCAGAAGCGCTTCTGTGCCACCTTTGCAGTGTAAATTTAGCATAACACTGCAAATGATAAATCAAATTCAAATGAGGCGTGTCAATCAAGTGGCGTGTGGGCGGAGTTTTGAGTCGGAAGAGGAGACTTTCTTGTGTGCAGTTTGGGTAACTGCCACACTTGAGTAAAAATATGATTCTGTAAATCATAATAATGCTCAGTATCAGTCCTCAGACTGTCATGACGTGTAGTTCTGCGGTTCTGCAGTTAGTCCTATCTCCGCAAGCCTCCTGCAGCTCGCCAAGCTTTAATTTGTGGCTCGCATGGCAGTAAATAATTCTGTGATATGATCATGCAGTCAATACAGATATTTCATAAAAACATTAAAAACAAGCAGGGCTATTACTTAACACTATACCGGCCTGCAGGGTGTGCTGATGGATGATTACTGATGTACAGCATTAATGACGTACAGGAGAGTTCTTGGAACATTAGAATATCGTTAGGGGAATGTTAGTATAATGTTAGAATAACTTTATAGGAATGTTAGAATAACGTTAGAGGAACGTTAAAATAACATTAGAGGATTGTTAGAATAACATTATGGGAACGTTAAAATAACATTAGAATAAGGTTAGGGGAACGTTATAATAACGTTAGGGGAATGTTAGCATTATGTTATAGGAATGTTAAAATAACGTTAGGATGCAGCTGAGCTAGATGATAACTGATGTACAGCATTACTGATGTTGGAACATTAGAATATCGTTAGTAGAATGTTAGTGTAACGTTATAGGAATGTTAGCGTAACGTTAGGGGAACGTTAAAATAATATTAGGGGAACGTTAGAATAACGTTAGGAGAATGTTAGAATTACGTTATAGGAACATTAGAATAACATTAGGGGAACGTTAAAATAACGTTAGAATAATGTTAGGGGAATGTTAGAATAATGTTAGGAGAACGTTAGCATTACGGTATATGAATGTTAAAATAACGTTAGAATAGCATTCTACAAACCAAAAACTAACGTTCTGTTTCCGTTTAGAAAACTTTCCTGGCTAACCAAAAACAAACTGTAAAAAAGAACATTCTGGGAACCAGAAAGTAATGTTCTGGCAACCAAAAATTGTTAGCAGGGTCCCAGCAAAAAAAGAACGTTCCCCTAGAGTTAGTATTTGGTTCCTGTTTGTTTTTTGTTTTTTTGTATTTGTTTTTTGTTTTTGTTTTGTTTTTTTGAAAATCAAATAATAATGTTCTGGCAATGTTCTTTTTAGGTTTTTGTTTTGCAACCAAAAAAAAATGTTACCAGAACGTTGCAGTGAGGTCATCTTTCAATAACCTAAAAATAACTTATATAGGACGTTTACTATAACATTGATGATAAGCCTCCATACATTCAATTTCCATATCGCTTATACTACACTGGGTTGCGGTTGAGCTGGATGATTACTGATGTACAGCATTGCTGACGTTGGAACATTAGAATTTTGTTAGGGGAACGTTAGTATAACGTTATAGGAATGTTAGAATAACGTTAGGGGAACGTTAAGAGAACGTTAAGAATAATGTTAAGGGAATGTTAGAATAACGTTAGGAGAACGTTAGAATTACATTATAGGAATGTTAGTATAACATTAGGGGAATGTTAAAATAATGTTAGAATAATGATAGAATAACGCTAGGAGAATGTTAGCATTATGTTATAGGAATGTAAAAATAACATTGGGGAATGTTAGAATAACATTAGGAAAACGTTAGCATTACGTTATAGGAATGTTAAAATAACGTTAGGGGACCATTAAAATAACGTTAGAATAACGTTGTACAAACCAAAAACTAACGCTCTATTTCCGTTTAGAAAACTTTCCTGGCTAACCAAAAACAAACCATAAAAAAGAACATTCTGGGAACCAGAAACTAATGTTCTGGCAACCAAAAAATGTTAACTGGGTCCCAGCAAAGTATTTGTAAAGTATTAGTATTTGGTACCTGTTTTGTTTTTTGTTTGTTGTTGTTGTTGTTGTTGTGTTTTTTTTTTGTTTTTTTTTTTGGGAGAATCAAATAATAACGTTCTGGGAACCTTTTTTTATGTTTTCTTTTTGCAACCAAAAAATAATGTTCCCAGAACGTTGCAGTGTGGTTATCTTTCAATAACCTAAAAATAACTTATATAGAACATTTATTATAACGTTGATGATAAGCCTCTATACATCCCATTTCCATATCGCTTATACCAGTGTTTCCCATCCAACTAGGGGCGGATTTACGAGGGGTCGCCAAGCTCACTGTAGTTTGAGCAAAGCCTCTGGTTCCACTCCCTTCTGGTCCGCAAGCTTAGAAGTAATACGAAAAAGTTTCTAATTATGAGAAACTAAGTCATTATTATGAGAAAAGGTCATAATTACGAGAAAAAAGTCATAATTACGAGAAAGTTTCTCATTATTATGATTTACAGAATCATATTTTCTACTCAAGTGTGGCAGTTACCCAAACTGCACACAAGAAAGTCTCCTCTTCCGCCTCAAAACTCCGCCCACACGCCACTTGATTGACACGCCTCATTTGAATTTGATTTATCATTTGCAGTGTTAGTTTGTTTATTATTTGATCTTTTTAAGCATTTTAATTTTAATTTTAATTTTGTTAGGAAAAAACTTCCATAGTTTTTTCGCAGCCAGGTCGAATCCACTCATTCACACGATCGAGAATTTCACGTGAGGACGAAAGAATTCTCAAACTTCGGAAGTCGCTCGAAGTTCCACGGAAACTAAAAAAAAAAAAAAAGCTGCTTGGTTTGAAAGATAGGCTAATATTATTTTATAATTTAAAACTTTTTTTGTGAAAAGTATGCTACCTTTTTATAGTTAATTTTATTTTGTTGTTGTTGCCGAGTTGTATCATTTTCTGTCTAATGTAGTGACATTAAAAGTGTCACTGTATGATTATAAGCTGATTTTAATCGTTTAGCATACATTCAGCGCTGAAGCATTGTAAACGCTGGTTAAATGTCGCAGATGCCCCACCCTACTGTACACAGCGCGCTTTCAAATAAACCCGATAATAAGTATCCATAAAAACCGCTGTCCTTCGCCATTATACGCGTTAATACGCGCGTAAAGCAGGCGGTTTGGGAGCGTTAACACTCGTGAACACGCGTCGTCAGGTGCTGCAGCGTCCATAAACGCCCACCTAGAACAGCACCAGACGAGAGCTGCGCTTACATCCGAGGTGAGCATCTCCATCATATGCCATTAATTGACGGGTGCTTGTCATTTATGGATGTTTGTCGGTGAATGTCGTCTGTCAAGATGTCGTTATTGTCTCAATGAAAATTGTGAATGAGCTCGTGTGTTTACAGTACGTGGTCAAAATAGCGTTCTCTGATTATGCAATGATATTTATGCTTGTGAATGGCTAATGCTGAAAAATATCACTTGTATTTGGACCTGTTATGTTGACTCTGTGATGCTTTAACTATGTTCTTGCCAAACAAGACACTGTAAAACGAGATGAAGGCGCAAAATTATGCATTGGCATATGCATCATTCAAGACTTGTTTTGATGATGCATAGACCACACATACAGCTGGTGTTCCTGTTTTCTAACACACACACACACATATATATATATATATATATATATATATACACATATATATATATAATGTATGTGTGTGTGTGTATATATATATATATACATAGTGCTTATTAAAATTTATTTATTAAATGTTATTACATTAATTAGCCTACAATTTTCATATATTTAGTTTATTTATAGTAGATGCTACTGCATCTCAGTAACAGGGCTGATAGCGGTCTATTCTTGTCTAACATTAAACCTGTATTTATACTCTTGTCCGTGTTCACAGATGGCAAAAGCAGACCAGCGCTTTGGGCAGAGAGATGGATCTGATCAGAACTTTGACTACATGTTCAAACTCCTGATCATTGGCAACAGCAGTGTAGGAAAAACCAGCTTTTTATTCAGATATGCAGATGACTCCTTTAGTAACTCTTTTGTCAGCACAGTCGGCATCGACTTTAAGGTAAAGACAGTTTACAGGAACGACAAGAGAGTGAAGCTCCAGATATGGGTGAGTGCTGGAGCATTGGTGTAATTGAATCCCTAATAATGCATGAATCATGCAATATGTGAATGAAAATGATGATATTTTTAGACCCAGATTGATTGTTGTTCTAATGTGATTGGCTGACATCATTAAACTCAAACTGCATCCAGCTGTATTATGTGAATTGCACATCCTCTTCCTTCCACATTCACCTTCCACCAGCCTGTGATTGAGAAGCATCTTTTTCTGGAGGAAAAGAAAGCAAGCGCCTTCTTTTTCCCCCCATATGCATCATCGATGCTGGTTGTCATGGAAGCAGCACTCCATACTGCTCCCTGGCAGAGAGAGATCCTCATAGCCAATTAAAGCGGCCCCTGAGGGTAAGGGGGGCGGGCAGAGAGTTTGAAAGCACACGAGTGCCGGAGTGACAAGTATGACACAGCCACAATTTGTGATAATTCATAATCTGGGCGTATTGATCGCAAGGTGTTTAAAAATAGGCTCTCATTCAAAACAGCTGCAGGGAAACTGCCACCAAGTGAAACAAAACAAAATGGGCTTTAAATAATCATGGGCCCAAAATAGAGAAATTACAACGTTTAACTAAACCTTTCATTTAGTTTGTCCTCCACATGTTTAGTATCTATTGCATTCATGGAGCACTGAAGGTCATGATACGTCACACTGTTATAAATAAAAGTCCTACCAAGGTTTATATTGCATCTCAGAATTGGAAAAGTAAAAAATATTATATAAATATTTGTATAGTTTAATATAGGTTAAATACAATTTAAAAATAATAAATTGAGATTAGTTTATAATGAGATAATTGTATTAATTTTTACATTTTTCTGAATAAATAAAAAATAATGAAAATAATTGGAAGGAATAAAAAATAAATTAGTTTATAGTTTATTTATTATATTTTATATATTTTTTAAAAATTATAGATTCATAGCCTTTTTCTTTATTTTTATGTAAAAATAAAACTACCCTAGCAAAAAAAAAAAAAAAAAAAACAGCGAAAATTGAGAGACGACGGGAAATAATGGGGAAAAGAGGGAATGTGTTCAGGCTTCAAACCTGCATCTCCTGCATGAGCATCACAGCTCAATTTGTAGTTTGTTGTGTGCTAGTCTCAGCCTCAGACGTCACGCCCATGGACCGTTGGCTGAACGTCTGATGCATATGGCACACTTATCACTTCAGGAGTTTCGAAGTCGTCATCTGGTTGGTTGAATTCTACAGGATGTCCGGGAGACGTGCGCATTGCGTTCTTTAACGGTCCACCTGGAAATAAATGCAGTGACAATGAGCGCTTACCAGGATCAACTAAACGCTGGATTTTTAAAAGTATGTGAAGTTCGCGGCTCCATTGTTGCAGTAAACTTGCACAATGTTCTTGAATTAATAATTTATTAGATGCACGCCGGTCTGTTATTGTAGGGACATCGACTTTACATTTTCACGCCCCTAAACATGACTCGGAACCAAATGAACTGTGATTGGTTGCGTTACATGTCAGTCAAACATTCTTTTGGGCGGTCCTTGGCCAATGAAAGCTGCGATAGAGTCCAGAACTTCTGCTGTCAGTCTGAAGGTCTGGCTACGCGAGACTAGTTGTGTGCTAACCAATACACGAGCGGAGTATTCCAGAAAGCAAGATTAAAGGGTTAGTTCACCTAAAAATAAAATTTCTATCATTAGTTACTCACCCTCATGTCGTCCTAAACCCTTAAGACCTTCGTTCATCTTCAGAACACAAATTAAGATATTTTTGATGAAATCCAAGTGTTTCTGAACCACACATAGGCAGCGACATCATTGCACCTTTTGAGGTCCAGAAAAGTAGTAAAGACATCGTTAAAAAGGTCAACGTGACTACAGTGGTTCAACCTTAATGTTATGAAGCTTACTATTTGTCAAAAAAAAATAATAATAATAAAAAAAGTAACAATTTTATTCAACAGTTTGAACTGTTGTCATATGCAGTTGACATAGTAAATGCAGTGTAGGCTTCCATGCTTATGTCTGATCTCCGGCTCAGTATTGGCCGGCTCCTGCGTCAGCATCACAAAAAGTATTCTCATCGTTTCATAACATTAAGGTTGAACCACTGTAGTCACGTTGACTATTTTAAAGATGTCTTTAATACCTTTCTGGACCTCAAAAGGCAATGACGTTGCTGCCTACAGTATGTGTGGTTCAGATACCCTTGGATTTCATCAAAAATATCTTAATTTGTGTTCCGAAGATAAACGAAGGTCTTGGGACGACATGAGGGTGAGTAATAAATGACCTAACCCTTTAACTTACCGGCACATATACCCTGAACTCTCAGTTGATTAACCCAAACCTTGCTTACTCGAGGGATGCAGGTTCCAAAACCGCTGTCTGAAGTAAGTTCAGTCAACATGACTATGAAATTTAATTGTGACCACACAAAGACCTTCTCAACCGAGCGCCGAAATTATGAGTCACAATGGAAACAGACGCTAAGAAGAAGTGCGCCATACTACTTCTTTCTTCTTTTCTTCTGATTTACATTCTTAGTGCATATCGCCAGCTAGTGTGTGGTATTGTAATCTTTTTTAAACTTATCTTTTAATCTTTCTTTAATCAGTTTTTTATTACTTTGAACAAGAATTAACTCCGGAGCAGGTTATGTTCAGAGAGTAAGTTGCTATGGCTACTTACATACCCTGAAAGTTACTTCCATTTTTGGAACTGAAAGTTGAGGTTATTCTCTTACTGTGAATAAACTTACCCAGTTATGTTTCACAACCTGCTTTCTGGAATAACCTCCAGGGCTCAGATAAAATCTGTTTTTTTTTTAAGCACATTTAACATATTGAGATGCAACACAATTTAAGGGTGTTGTGGGTGGATGCCAGGCCGTTGCTTTGTGTTGCTACATGATATTCTGGTCTCTAAAGGGCCTTTTACACAAAGTACCCTAAGGATAACTATGATGATAGCTATAACGATGAAGTTTGTTCTAATTCTATGAGATTTTGAGACCTTCTACAAGAAGTACACACCAGCTTGAGCATTTAAAGTGGCAGACGACAGAAGTGTTATCGTCCATTGGTGTGAATGCTAATATTGTTATAGTTATCTTTACAGTTATCGTTCTTTGTGTGAATGGCCTTAAATCTATGTGTTTTTTCCAAAGCATGTCATGATATTCCTAATAAATGAGTCTGTGATTTTCTGTGTTGTCTATAGGATACAGCTGGACAGGAGCGGTATAGAACTATTACTACAGCTTACTATAGAGGAGCCATGGGCTTCATACTTATGTATGACATCACAAATGAAGAGTCCTTCAATGCAGTGCAGGACTGGTGAGCAGTTTTATTCCGGAATCCATAGGTTTTTGTCCATAATGCACTGATAAAGTTGCCATAAATGACTATTTCCTTTCAGGGCAACACAGATTAAGACCTATTCATGGGATAATGCTCAGGTGATATTAGTTGGAAACAAATGTGACATGGATGAGGAGAGGGTGGTGCCTTTGGAGAAGGGGAAACACTTGGCTGACCAGTTAGGTAAGTTATGTGCCTAATTTTTAACGGGGACCTATTATGCCCTTTTTCAAATCTTGATTTTGTTTTTGGGGTCTACCAATGCTATCTCACGACCAATTTGTACGTATTTTACGAGGTGGCTAATTCGTACGACCTCACGAATTCATACGATTTGTCTAAACCCCAGTGACGGGTAGGTTTAGGGGTGGGGTTAGGGGTAGGTCATTAGTACGAATTCATTCGAATTTGGCAACTCGTAAAATACGTACGATTTTGCAAAAAACTTATTAATTCGTACGAGTGAGGTCGTACAAATTAGCCATCTCATAAAATATGTAATGCCATGAGATCGGGTTGAGTCTACTAGAATATGTTTTCATGCTGGAATGTTCCAAAAAACATTATTTTTCACATATTTTACATTGTTGCAGCACCTCTTTTCCCAGTCTGTCAGTAACGCTCTGTTTAGTTCTTGTCCCTCCTTCCGGTAGGAAATGTTTGGGGAAATGTCACGCCCCTTACCTTATCCTCGAGTTTCAACACAGTCCTCGCCCCCTTAATTTTGCGTATGCCTTGGGTGGGAATTAAATGAGGAATACTGTGACATGTTTGTTCCCTGAAGAAAACTCAAACAATCGAGGTATTTAGGGAGTTCAGAAATAGTGTGCACTGATATAGAGAATCACTCCCGCTGGAGTGACTTGTGCTTTATAACTTTGCTGTCGTTTTTCATGCTCAAACAGCAACATTACACACTAAAGAAAGTTGAAAATGTAAAAAAAGGATAATAGGACCCCTCTAATCTGATTCATTGGGATTCAATCTGATTTTTTGTATTTTGATTCTTTCTCGCAGGATTTGAGTACTACGAAGCCAGTGCCAAGGAGAACATCAATGTCAGACAAGTATTTGAGCGCTTAGTCGACATAATCTGCGTGAAGATGTCTGAGAGAGTCGATACGGATCCATCCATAGTCACCGGTGCCAAAACCACCCGGCTAACCGATAAGCCGCCCCAGCTACCTCAGAATTGTTGCTGATTTCTGTCTCTACTTATATGCCAACCTATCAGCAGCAGATCCGATGTTGTTTGGTTTAACGTTCTGTTTTATGCCGATCAGAACCGACCTGGGGTGTGTTTCCTGTGCAACAACGTCACTCACTGCTTAACCTCCATAGTATGAAGCATAGTTGGAGAAATTAACTAGTTAGTCACAACTGTTTCCTGAAATCATTGCAACATGGTGGCACTTTTGTTGTTTGAACCACGTTGGATCAACAATATAGGAAATGTAGTTAAAGACATTACACAGGTTGTGGAGAAATATCTTCTGCTAAGTAATTGATTCAAGATTGCTATTGATGTAAGATTAAAATCACATTAACATGCAGTTTTCATTCAGTCAGGAACTTTCCCACAACGTAATTTACCTCCAAGATGCAAAACAAATACTTAAATTTTTGTTATCTTCATTTAACTTTTTTTTTGTTTGATTTATCCAAGATTCCCTTACGCATTTAAGACGTACACACTCTAAATTTCACACTAACAATAAACTATGCTTCAAACCACAGGTCGAGAGCTGTAGTTTTAACCTCACAAGGTTTCGACGCTGTTTGCTTATGTCCATTGAAACTATGGTTTCACGAAACACCGAATCGTTGAACTATGTTGGTAACGAAGGAACTTGTGACTATAGTTAGCTAACGATTGCTTTCGGGAAATGCACCCCTGTTCGTTTGTAGCTGTCAAACACGTGAAGTAGTTCAGTAATAATAGTACACTTCTAACCTAATCAGTCCATAGGAAACTTAACGCAGGGACTAGATCAAAGCACAAAACTACTACTTGGCTCTCAGAACTTCAGTGTTCACTGCCAAAACTAGATTTAAAACACAATCTATTGTGGCACAATCTCGCTAATCTTATGAATTATACTGTATATTTAGTGTAGTACTTTAATGGAGGTAAAATGGTGGATAATCTGTTAAAAGGCACACAAATAAACTCAGACTTTTGCAAAATGGCCATTATGCAAAATTGAGTTTTCAGGGTGGTTTCAATGCTCTGATCTGATTGGATCAGATGCAGATGCACATTGTATTTTGGACTCCATCTATTAACTGCTGGCACAGTACGTGTTTTGAGAATATAAGCACTTGTTTAAGCTATCTTCATGTTGAGAGAAAAAAAATGTGACGTTTAGTAAATTCATGATTAGATGCGCAAAATAGAATTCATGTCTTGCACAAAAATATGACATTAAATTCATGTTAAGCTTAGTATTGTCAGAAACCACATGTAACAGTTGTGAGTAATAATAGACTGAACACAATCAGCACATTAGTCAGGCGACATTCGGTTTGTTAAGAAAGATATTATTCTTCTTCGCTCAAATCCTCAAGCAGAAAGTCGAGATTTATTGTGAACTCGTGCCAGGATGTGTTTATATTTCAGAAACTTGTAGCAAATCCTTGTGGGTTCGTGTATGTATAATCTACCTTGGTTTTTTATCAAGTGACGTATGAGTGTTTTATGTAACTATAGTCGAAATTATTCCAAATGAGATATTTTTAATTCAGATGTTATAGGCTACTTTTTTGTTTCCTGAGTAGATATTTATTTTTATGCTGCTGGAATATATAGTTGTACCTTTGCTGTCAGTGTATTTTGATTTGTAGACAATTTGCACTGGGGCGTACAGTGATTGTACAGTTGTGAATGTTACTTTTAGATGCAATTTGTAACAATAAAAGCACAAATCACATATAATAATGCTAATATGTATGTACGTGTCTGTCATTAATGCTGATGGCCAGTATAATGAGGATACTATAGCAAATAGACTATATATGATAGCAAATAAAAATTGCTGAAGTGAAATGAAAACATATTGGAAACTATATTTACTCAAAATTCACAAAAGAAAAGCTTTAATTAGCCTTATTCTTCACATACATGAAGTTCAGTGTTAAAAAATGAAACAACCTTAATTCATGGTCTTATATTAAACAACGAATATTTGTTCATCTGTAGCAGTGTTATTTTAATATTATTTATATAGTAGGCCTACTAATATAGTATTTATTAATATTGAATTGCATTGCATTTTTATATTTTAATTTTAGTTAGTTTTAATAATAATTTATGTGCTTTTGTTATTTTTATTAGTTTTTATATTTCTATAGGCTATAGCTTTATTTTTTTCAGTTTCAATTTTATTATTTTTAGTACTAAAATTTAAGTTTTTCATCTTATATTTATATTTTATTTGAATTCCGCTTTATTTCTATTTCCGAAAATTATTTTTAGGTTAAGTTTTAGTTTTAGTTTTAGTTAACAATAACAGTTCTGATCCGTAGGGTTAAATGAGAACCAGATCAACCTGTTCATATATTCCATTTTTCACAGCGCCAGTTGGCTCGACCAATCACATTGGCTCTTGTTTTTTTATCCCACGCTGTATCAGCCAATGAGATTTCAGTGTATTAGATGTGCTCATTGCTCAACATGAGCGTTAACGGCGTAACATCCGTAATCCATTCATCAACAGAAAGGAAGGTATGTTATTTAAATATGCAGAAGTTTAATTATTAAAAAAAGGTTTGTGTGTGTGGTGTGATGTTGTCTTATCGCAAGTCCTGGAATGGTTTAGTAACTGCTGGAGTTTTAAAACAGAAGAGGACGTAAAGTGTGTTCGTGACAGCAGCTGTCAGTCATGTTAAATCAGTGTAGCCTACGTCAGTGCTTGAACACTATTGTTTGGTTTGTTATACGCAGAGTGTTTGAGTCAAAATGCCCCAAACGAATAAGGCTAAAACTTCCAGTGGATCTGCCTGTGAAGTGTCCGCTCCAGAAACCGGAGAACCTCCGCCAGCTCGAACGGAACCACGAGTCTCTCAGCCTGGATCTGACGGAGTCGGAGAGTCTGATCAAAGTGACCCGATAATAATCAAATCACCAAGCGACCCGAAAAAATACAGGTAGCAAGGCATTTTATGCTCTATAATAAAAATAGCAACAACAATTTTATATAAATAAATATACATATAAATATATATACACTACCAGTCAAAAGTTTGGAATCGGTAAGATTTTTAATGTTTTTAAAAGAAGTTTCGTCTGCTCACCAAGGCTGCATTTATTTAATTAAAAATACAGTAAAAACAGTAATATTGTGAAATATTACTGCAATTTAAAATAACTGTTTTCTGTTTGAATATATTATATAGCTAAAGTAATTTATTTCTGTGATGCAAAGCTGAATTTACAGCATCATTACTCCAGTCTTCAGTGTCACATGATCCTTCAGAAATCATTCTAATATGATGATCTGCTGCTCAAGAAACATTTATGATTATTGTCAATGTTGAAAACAGTTGTGTACTTTTTTTTTTTCAGGATTCCTTATGAATAGAAAGTTCAAAAGAACAGCATTTATCTGAAATATAATCTTTTGTAACATTATAAATGTCTTCACTGTTGTTTTTGATCGATTTAATGCATCCTTGCTGAATAAAAGTATTAATTTCTTTAATTTCTTTTCAAAAAAAAAAAAAAAAAAATTCTTAACTTTTGAACGGTAGTGTATAATGTTACAAAAGCTTTGTATTTCAAATAAATGCTGTTCTTTTGAACTTTCTATTCATCAAAGAATCCTGAAAAAAAAAAAAGTACACAACTGTTTTCAACATTGATAATAATCATAAATGTTTCTTGTACATTTAAATGTACATTTAAAAATAAAATTATGAAATTGTTATTAATAAAACATTATTAACATCAATTAAATGTTATAAAGTAAATTATTATTTTATTACTATTATTTATTTTTTTAATTTATATTTAATTATATTACCAAATATATTAAATAAAAAGTAAAAGTAAATTATTATTTTGTTATAATTAGTTATTTCATTTGTTTTATATTATCAAATGTATGTATTTACATTTTTTTTTTTATTAATTTAAAAAAAAACTTTTTATTTTATTATTTTAATAATAAGTGAATGCTTTCTAATTCACACATATTTATTTTTGAATGCTTTTTCTTTTCTGACAAGAAGTAATTAAACCTTTTCCAGGTACATTGAGTTGAGGAATGGACTCAAAGCACTGCTCATATCAGACCTCACCCAATCAGAGAGTAGCAAAGAGCCGGCTGACGAAGAACAGGAAGATCCCAGTGAGGAAGACAATGGTGACACTGAGGGTGCTGATGAAGACGGGAATGACATGAATAAATGCAGTGAAGGGAGGAAGAAGAATTGCCGTTCAGAGAAGCAGGTGACTGTCAGTTCTTTACAGTTACTTCATTTTTCAATATATAATACAAAATATCTAATAGCTTCTCTCAGTCCGCAGCTGCGCTCTGTATCAGCGTGGGAAGCTTCAGTGACCCTGCGGATCTACCTGGTCTCGCCCATTTCCTCGAACACAGTTCGGTGATTGACAGCAAGGTTCATTTATTTTATTTTTTACCTTTTTATTTTCTTTTTATTCACATTATTTATTTTCCAGTGGTCTTCATGGGCAGTGAGAAGTACCCGGACGAGAATGGCTTTGATGCTTTCTTGAAAAAACACGGAGGAAGTGACAACGCCTCCACGGACTGCGAGAGGACCATCTTCCAATTTGATGTTCAGAAGAAATACTTCAAAGAAGCGCTGGATCGGTGAGCTAAATATTCAATTATCAATCACATTTTTATTTATTTTAGGTGAACTGCCTCTTTAAAAGTCTGCACTTGCGTTATTTGTCCACAGGTGGGCACAGTTTTTCATCTGCCCCCTGATGATTCCCGATGCAGTTGACAGGGAGGTGGAGGCCGTAGACAGCGGTCAGTAAAAACACGTCACAAAAACTGCGCTGTTGACGCTAGTTAAAGTTAATGAATGTAATGTAGCTAAATTCTCTTTAACCTGTCAACAGAGTACCAGATGGCCCAACCTTTAGACTCTACCCGCAAAGAGATGCTGTTTGGAAGTCTAGCAAAAGCCAGTCATCCGATGAGCAAGTTCTTCTGGGGTCAGTCACATGTTCATAATGTTCTGAGATTATGCCAAACAAAAGAATGATGCTCATGATATTTGTTCATCTCTTGATCTTTCACCAGGAAATGCTCAAACACTGAAAAACGACCCCAGAGAGAAGAATATCAACACTTATGAGCGTCTGAGAGAGTTCTGGAGGAGATATTACTCTGCCCATTACATGACGCTTGCTGTGCAGTCCAGAGGTAATGAGAATAAATCTTTTGTCTCTGAATTAATATACAGTACCAACCTCATATTCAAATCACGAGTCTAATTTTGGACACTTTATCCTCATAGAGACACTTGATACCCTGGAAGAATGGGTGCGAGAGATCTTTATTAATATCCCAAACAAGTATGTACGCTAAACAGTCAAATTTCTTGGCATTTATGTCACCCAGGATTTATTTTAATGTCATTATTTTCATTTTTTTCCCCATAGTGGCCAGCCACGGGCAGATTTTTCAGACCTTCAGGATCCATTTGATACTCCAGGTTTCAACAAGCTTTACAGAGGTAGTGTTGGATTTCAGTTGGATTGTATAGATTATGTCAGTTAGGTTATCTTTAATCTTTAATATAATTTAATGTAATATTTGAAGTTTTAATATAATATGTAATTTAACATAATATTTATTTGAAATATTATTTATATATATATTATTGTTTTTATTAATATTATCAGTCTATATTAATAAATAATATGACAATAATAATGATTTATAAATATATTATAATATATTATTGTTATTAAAAAAGATTTAATAAATCTGATAAAGTAAAAGTTTATTTTATTATTATTATAATACCGGTATTGTTGTTGTTATTTTTATGTTTATTTTATTATTATTGTTGTTATTATTATAAGTTGTTGTAGTAGTAGTAGTAAAAGCATATTGATATACATGTTAAAAAATAAATAATTTTTTGTTATTATTTTATATATATTTAATGATCTTATCAAAGGTATATTTGAAAATAAAATTACAACATTTATATAAAAAAATATTTTTTGTTATTTTAATAATATTAAGAAGTGAAATATAATAAAAGCATATATGAATGCATTTAGTACATCATTTTAATATAAATTATCTTAATTTTAATACATTTTGATTTTTTTTTACAAATATTTACAAGTAAATTAAGCATAAGAATTATTATTATATTAATATATATTAAATTATATATAATATATTATCAGAATTATAAAAATATATTATATAGTATTAATATTATTACATGATAGTTTTAGAAATATAATTACTAAAACTAAAGGAAATATTAAGAACTTTTTTAAATACAATTACATTTAATATATATATATATATATATATATATATATATATATATAGTATTTTAATAATACAATTAAACAGAATTTATTTGAATCACTTAGGTTTAATTTTATGCTATTGAACTATTAAACAACATACTGAATATCATTGTTTATGCTTCAGTGCCCAAGTCTTCTCTTGTGTTGGTGAATTGAAATGAGCATTTGGAAGCTTTCATAACTATATGTGGCATTTACAGTGGTGCCAGTGAGAAAGATTCATGCGCTCACCATCAGCTGGGCTCTTCCACCTCAGGGCGAACATTACAGGTCAGTAACACATCCTGACAGCAATCAAAATCTATCCACCATGTAAAAGTGTCTTACCCTGCTGATGCCAAGACAGTGACGTATACTCTGCTTAAAAGACTAGCATGAGATTCTGGTGGCCAGGCAGTCTTCTTAACCAGGACAACATGACACAATAGTACAAGTTTGCATTAGTCTTATGGCAATAAAGAGTGTTTGTGTTTGTACATGTTGGGATGTAGAGTGAAACCGCTGCATTACATTTCCTGGCTGATTGGTCATGAAGGAGCTGGAAGTGTACTGTCTTTACTCAGAAAGAAGTGAGTTAGACTTTCTGTTCATAATATTTTCATTAAATCACTTTGAATCAAGTGAGAATCAAATGAAATGCTCTGCATCTGAAGATGCTGGGCTATGGGTCTGTTTGCAGGAAACAGTGAGACGGGTTTCGATCAGAACACCACCTACTCCATCTTCAGCGTTTCAATCACCCTGAGTGATGAGGGCTTCCAGAACTTCTTCCAGGTCTGAAAATCTCTTTATGTTGGCTCAATTAAGTCCTCAGTTGTTTTTATGTGGTGTGATTCCTTTTATTCCTCATTATATCTATATATCTCATATATGTGGTTGTAGGTCATTCATACAGTCTTCCAGTATCTGAAGATGCTTCAGTCCATTGGACCTCAGCAGAGGTGGGCAGCAGATCATCGAAACCTTCTTTTTTTAGTTTCGATAATGTCCTTCAATCCTTTTGGTTTTATTAAATACAAAAACAAAAACCTCAATGTTCTCTTGTTTATGTGATTTCTCAGGATCTATGAGGAAATCCAAAAGATTGAAGCCAATGAGTTTCACTATCAGGAGCAGGTGACCTGTTTTGCCTTAATTCTCTTGAGTGAAATCATCTAAATTCATAGATAGAACAGTCACAGGCCTTCAACTCTCATATTTATGGTTTTTTTTGTACCAGACAGAAACAATTGAGTTTGTGGCGAACATTTGTGAGAACATGCAACTTTTCCCCAAAGAGGACTTCCTGTGTGGAGACCAGCTTATGATTGAATACAACCCAGAGGCATGGCATTGTCTTTTGACTAAACTTACAATACTAAATATTTATGACCGCTGTTCTGATGTTTAATCTGATATATCTGTCGTTGAAGGTCATCGCAGCTCCTTTGACACTCTTGACCCCAATGACGGCCAACATATTACTGATGTCACCCAAACATGATGGTCTCTGTCCGCTGAAGGAGAAGTGGTTTGGGACGCAGTACAGTGTTGAAGGTAAACCTCAACAATAGATCAGGGAAAGGTTTGGCTTTATTTTTAGGGATTCACATATGTTAATATTCTGGCAGATACTGTTTGCTGAAATAAATAAAATATAATACACTGAAAAATAAACTTGCACGAAGATATTCTCACAGCATAAATATAATCTTAAATAATGCAGAATAAAAAAAGATGACTGCTTTTTATATTCATTAGATATATAATAGAAGTAGAGTATTAAAATCCTTTTTGACTTAATATTCATGAAGTGTTATACCTACACAGATATTCCACAAGATTACCGTGACCTCTGGGCTGGAGATTTCCCGCTGAACCCTGACCTTCACCTCCCAGCTGAGAACAAGTTTATAGGTCAGTTCCCATTCCATTCACTGGCTGCTCATTCCTTTCTTTACAGCAGTTTTCACTTCTGTATCCACCTCTGTTCTTACCCATCCACAGCCACGGATTTCACACTCAAAACATCAGACTGCCCTGACACGGATTTCCCAGTCAAAATAATTGACAACGAGAGAGGCTGCCTTTGGTTCAGAAAGGACAACAAGTTTAAGATACCCAAAGGTACCTTGATCATGTGAAACCCAATGAAAAATCCAATGAAACCCAATGTGAAATCCATAATTATGTCATTGTGTCTGTATTTTCTGATAGCTTACGCACGCTTCCAGCTGCTCACTTCATTCATACAGGAGTCTCCTAAAAAGTGAGTTGTTCCTCAACAAATGTAATTCATAATTCTCTCCCAAATCCTTCCTGCTTGCTTTCTACTGTAAAAAGGCAAAAAATCTTTGGAGACCTGCCACATTTTACTTGAACACTATGAATTGTCTTTTTCCTCTGCCAGTCTGGTCCTCTTCGATCTTTTTGTGAATATTCTGGCTCATAATCTGGCGGAGCCGGCATACGATGCTGATGTGGCTCAGCTGGAGTACAAGTTGATTCCTGGAGACCACGGCCTGTTCATCAGACTCAAAGGATTCAACCACAAACTGCCTGTGAGTTGAATAGCGTCTATGATTCTTTTTGAATTCATTTGAACAAACTAATTCTGCCAGTTTCGTTAATTCTTTAGTTGCTTCTGAACCTGATCGTAGACCATCTGGCTGACTTCAGCACCACTCCAGAAGTGTTTAGTATGTTCACTGAGCAGCTGAAGAAAACCTACTACATCATCCTCATTAAGCCAGATCGACTTGGAAAGTGGGTAACCGCAGATCTCAAACCACCAGCGATCTCTGTTCGCATCATTAGATGCAGATGAAGTCTGACTTTCTATGTTTCAGAGATGTTCGACTGCAGATCCTGGAGCACCATCGCTGGTCTGTGATGCAGAAGTATGAAGCCATCATGGCGGACCTCAGTGTGGCTGATCTCATGGACTTTGTGAATCACTTCAAGGCCGAGTTATATATAGAAGGACTCATACAAGGAAACTTAACAAGCGCTGTAAGTCTTATTGACTATTTATGTCATTTTGAGCAAGTATTAACTCTGTAATCACTCATTTTTTTTGTAATTTCTTCACAAACAGGAATCCAAGGAATTTCTGCAGTATTTTATAGAGTAAGTTGCCTTCTTTTTATATTTTGTTAAATGTAAATATAAAAGAAGTAGAGTATAGTTTAACAGTTTTATGTTATATAATATTGAGGTAATGTGTTACATGCAATGTGTGTTACATTATCAGGTTACTTTTTAGACATAAAATAACAAAATGAAATCACTTAATTTATTCAGTTTAATTACAAAAAGTACTACTTACAAATAGTTAATTTTATAAAATTATTTTTTGTTAATAATGTTGAGGTAGTGTGTTTCATGTAATGTGCGTTACATCATCAGGTTACTTTTGGAAGTAAAATAAAATCACTTTAATTTATTCAATTTAATTTAATTACAAAAAGTACTATTTTCAAAAGTTAATTTTATACATTTTCTAAAATTATTTTTTGTTGATAACGTTGAGTTAGCATGTTACATGTAATCCGCGTTACATTATTAGGTTACTTTTTGGAAGTAAAATAACAAAAATAAAATAACTTTTGTTTTACTCAGTTTACTTACAAAAAGTACCACTTACAAAAGTTAATTTTATATATTTTATAAAATAATTTTTTTGTTAATACGAGGACGTGAATGCTTTTTACGAGCCAGAACCTCATAGTTACAGGAATTAAGATATGGCCTGAACGCACCTTTAGTTACATGTAGAATTTATAGAATAATATCTTTTTTTTTTATTTTTTATAAAGTAACACTTTTTTAATTTATTTAATTTATTTACTGAAAAATAAAACATCCTGGTGTTTAACAGCAAACTCCAGTATAAACCTCCTCCAGCTGCACTGCCTGTCCTGTTCAGAGTGGTGGAGTTACCACAGACGCACCACTTATGTAAAGTCCAGTCCCTCAACAGAGCAGACGCTAACTCAGAAGTCACAGTATACTATCAGGTATAGGTCCATGTGACTGTATTTCAGATCTTTTGGAATTCTTTCATAGCTTTATGTAAAGAACAAACCAAAATTTTGCGCTTAATATTGTTTTTTTTTTTTTTTTTTTTTTTTTTTCCAGACAGGACTGAAGAACTTGCGAGAACACACACTGATGGAGCTGCTTGTGGTGAGTTTGGCCGTTGCTTAAACTGAAATTATATTTACTGTCCATCTTTCTTTTTTTTTTAATACTTAAATGCACTTTTTTTGTGTGTGTGTGTGTTTGCCAGATGCACATGGAAGAACCCTGCTTTGATTTCCTGAGGACAAAGGAAACTCTAGGGTCAGTTATAAAGCCATGTCCTACAGACTGTCTTTCAGTGTCTAAATGTTTCTGCTTCAACGGATCTTATTTGACTCTTCCTTCAGGTATCAGGTGTATCCCATCTGCAGAAACACCTCCGGTGTCCTTGGCTTTTCAGTGACTGTCGAGACTCAGGCGACCAAGTTCAGGCAAGGTTTATGTGGAAAACTAGATGTTTATCTAGTCCAGTTTCTCTGTGAATATCAATAACATTTTCTTTTTGCCATGTACTCTCATAGCACTGACTTTGTGGAAGGTAAAATCGAAGCTTTTCTAGTCAGCTTTGGGGAGAAGATGATTAACTTATCAGACGAGGCTTTTCAAACTCAAGTGAGCGCTCTGATCAAGCTGAAGGAGTGTGAAGACACGCAGCTCGGGGACGAAGTGGACAGGAATTGGTTTGAAGTGGTCACGCAGCAGTATGTCTTTGAGAGGATCAATAAAGAAGTGAGAAATCAGTCCATATATTCATGTTCTTTAATGTTATAAATGCTAGTTTATTGATTAAATTCTTCTTTAAACGTACAGGATATATTGGTACCATAGCGGTTGCTGTCCAGCATTACAGATTATCACATCAGCCCATACTATTTTTATTTTTCTCATTTATCTTTGCCATCACTTAAAGTTAATCTTTAAAAACACTAATAATTTAATAACACTTATAAATGTAATCTAGCAAATCTCAAAATGTATATCATTTTTCATACTGTACATTATAATGTGATGCCTAAATTCACACTGACTGATTTTAGTTTTCAATGTTTTATTTTATTTATTTGGTATAAAGTTATATAGAAATATAAAACTAAAAACTGAAAAAATAAATAAATTAAAGCTATATAGAAATCTAAAAAATCTAGAAACTGAAATAAATAAAATAATTAAAGCTATATCGAAATATAAAACACCTAAAATTGAAATAAATTATTTAATTAAAGCTATATAGAAATATATAAAATCCCAAAAAACTAATTGAAAAAATGACAAAAGCACATAACAAAATTACTTAAACTAAAATTAAAGTGAAAACTAAAAATAAAAAAATTAAATTTATTTGTGCCTCAACCAATTTGTTTGTTTATTTATTTATTTTATATATTTATGCCACATCGCCATCATTTTTGTTTGCCATTTATTTATTTTAAATATTTAATCCACATTTTTATTTTTAGGTAGTCTTTATTTATTTATTTATTTATGCTTTAATTTTTGTAGCAAATAAAATGACTCATTTTAGTTTTTAGTGTTTTATTTATTTAAACAAAGTAATATAGAATTTTATTGGTTGTCAGATTTAACATTATCATTCTATTCCTATTCTTTATTCTGCATTATTTGAGATGATTTTTATTCTGTGAGAATATCACATTGTTACTCTACCCAACAGATTGAAGTCCTGAAAGAGGTCACCAAAGATGAACTGGTGTCATTTTTCATGGAGCACAGACACGCAAACAGTAGAAAACTAAGCATACATGTATGTTATTTATTTGTTTCTATTGTAATCTATTATAAAAAAAAAGGCCTTTTGATTTTTAAAGGGTTATTGTGACTGTAGAAAATTGTCGTTATAAACGAAACTACAACTATTTTTGGTGCATCAGATAGGAAACTGTTGACCATGTTAACATCTACCAAATGATGATCCGTGCAGGTGGTTGGATTCGGAGAGAAAGAGAAGGAAACACATGGAGATGATCAGTCCTGTTCTGCCTCAGAGATTCAAGATGCAGAAACAAAGACTTCTTCATATGGGAACGTGTCGAAGCTGATCTTCCTCCCTGCTTCACCCGTCCTCGCCAAAGCCACCATGATAACAGACATCCGCACATTCACGTCTTCCCTCAGTCTACACCCCTATCATAAAATCCTCCAGTAGACTGAAGTGCGCTCAGAATGACCTGCATTGAAGAGCCACAGCTACCTCTCTATAAAAACTGTGGAAAAACACTTTGTCATAATCGATTACGTTAAATATAAGTGGGTACTGCATCAAGTGACACGTAAGAACTCTGTTGTTGGAGCAATCCAGTTTTTCCATGTATATTAGAGGACAAAAAAAAAAAAATCTAAATAGAATGTATGCATATATTAGATGATCAAGGACAAATATATGTGCATATCATTAAAATGTATAGACTGAATAGCAGATTTAATTTAAAAGATGAGTGATTGGTTGAAGACTTTAAGGTAAGAATGTATTTTAACTGGAACTCTCCTTGTGAATAAAAATAGATGTGGACACACAGCCTTATGTCATATTTGGATGGTATGGTATTTAGTATGATTCAGCTGTCTAACAATTAAATATTCATTTTAATAATAAAAATTGTAATTAGAAACTAATAAGTTTAATGACTTTTTGTAAAAAGGAAAAGGTAAAACCAGGCTAACTGTGATGTTTTGCTAATATTTGTATACTATTGTAATATTAATATTTTTAATTATTATATTATTATTATTATATAATTTTATCATTTTATAACGTTTTATATTTCTATATAGCTTTAATTAAGTGGAAGTAATTTGGGGGGGAGGGGTATATTTATATAGCTTTCATTTATTTTTTTGCAGTTTTTTATATGTCTATATAGATTTATTTTTATAGTTCTATAGGCCTGCTAAGCTTATTTAGTTTTAATTTGAATAGTTTTAGTATTTCAACCTAATTTTATTTCAGTTAGTTGCCAAAGCAACATTTCAATTTTTCCTTCCAGTTTTAGTTTTACATCTAATATCTCTGTTTTATTTTATTTCAGATTTTTTTCAATTACTGAAAATTATTTTTAATAGTTTTATTTTTAGTTGGCAGCGACAACAACAGTGGCCAGCAACCAGTTTAGGCTTTGTTTGGCTGCCATGACATCAATGACCCGCTAAATTATTCATAAAACAACTTATGAATATTTAAAAGGCTTAATTTTACTACAGGAAAAAAACGTATGTTAGCGAGAGAATAAAAACTGTTTTATCAAAGTATTCTCTACATGTTAGTCTCTCGAGTGTGATTTTGTAACTGTGGAAAGTTACATAGAGACGCGACGCGTCCATGGCAACAAACTTTTATTAGCTGCTCTATTGGAGTAGGAGCTCGTGCACAGTAGCGAACGTTTATGCGTTGTGTGAAGCATTAGCATGGATAACGGCAGAAGGTTTAATGTTTTCGCGCGTTTGCGTCTTTTCTGCGGTTATTTGTGTGTAAATAGTTTCCAGCGAGTTTAGACAGCCTTAGCATGTCGGTGTCTGTCAAGTGCAGCCCGTCTCCTCCGGATGGAGCAAAACCCGAGAGTCGCAGGACGAAGAGATCGACTACTGCGGTCAATAACAGTGAGGAAACTCGATTATCTATGATCAATAATTACATCATCCACTTTTTTCCTTTGTTAGACTTAATATTTATTTGTTTGTATGTTTATTTTAATACCACATCTTTTAATCTTAATATTTATTTAATTTATTTTTTTCCATTTCAGCTTTATTCTTTGTTATTTTTAATGTTTACTTAAACTTTTTTCTTAATAGCCTATTTAATTATACATTTATTCATGTAATATCACCAAATTACTTTTTTATTATTGCTAATACTCATTTACATATGCCACAACACAAACCTTTTTAGTTATTCTTATTTATTTGTTTATTTATTTTTGTTATTTATCTGTCTAGTGGCCACAGAGCTTCCTCAGGTGAGGGAGAGGACACCTATAAAAGACGGAAGCAGCCTTCAAGTGCGTGACGATTTAATTCCAGACGAGCTCCTTGCAACTTTAACGTCCACCATATGTCCTCAAGACAGACTCGGACCCCTCAGATTAACCAAAACTCCCAAGGACTTCAAGGTTTGTGGCACTTGAGTAACTTTCAAATTGTTTCTAGTAACTGAATCAGCTTTTTTGACCTCTTTCACCAGGTATGTTTAATGCACCGCCCGGATGCAGTGTGGCACCATCCCTCTAGACGCAAGAAATACCAATACTTTCTTAACCAGCCGACCTCTCTGACTGGAGCTGGAAGGTTGGAATGAACCATTACACATAACATATATGTTTATCCATAATACACTGAGACATTTTCTAGCTCACTGTGTTTGTTTGAATCTGAACAGAGACATATCCTTTCTCTGTGATGCTCTGGTGTCTCAGAGGGACCGAGTGTCTCTCCCACCAATGGTTGAACGAAGCTCTGCTCAGTTTCAAGGAGATCACAATGCAAGTGACAGGAGAATAACCTGAATTTGAAGCACACAGTGTCTTTGTACATGTTGTAACTTCATGTTGTTGTTTTTGGGTTGAAGGACGTGAGTTCACTGGAAACTTTAATCCCAGAAGAATATCACATCATAAAAAACAAAGGCCTTAAGGGACTGCAGTGCTATGATGAGTAAGTGTGTCTGCTTTGGTCAGTAAGAATATCTATCTTTTTGTACTACAGCTAAATGTTTGCTTTATGTATTTTTATTTATTTATTTATTAATTTTTAGCAAATTCACAGTTCTCCTAGAAGATGACAAGAAGAACCTAAGAGTCTTTCCATCCATGTAAGTTGCTCTAACATATTTGTTTATTCATTCATTCGTTTTTTTATTTATTTAAAATTCATTCATTTAAAAATTATTATCAATATTTTAAATATTTATAATATTTTCTATACAACAACAATGTCATATACATGTCTAATTTTTCTTTATTTATTTGAAATTATTTATATCAATATTAATACTTATACTTTCTAAATAACAACTAGGAAACCAAGTGGTCGTCTTGAGGTGATGGAGTTATTGAAGGTGATGGACAAAATGTTGGAAAAAGCAGGTGTCAATCAAGAGCTTCAAGAGCTCACCGAACTCTCGCAGGTTAGTTTTTAGGGGTTTTTAAAAGGGCTCATGACATGAGATCAAATTTTCTTTGATCTTTTGACATATAAGAGGTCTTTGTGCCATTAAAACATCCTGCAAGTTTCATAGCTTAAAACGTCCTCCTCATTATAAACAAAGCATTTATTTAATCAAGCTCCAAAAACAGCTCATTTTGATATTGCGAGATCTGTGACTTAAATACATTTGCATATGACTGCCTTCAGAGCAAGATATTGACAAATAGTTATACATCATCACACCACAGGCTCCGCCCATTGGCATTTAGTCGCTTAGCGGCTGACATTTGTCTACACTGGATGTGAGCGTCACGTCAGAAGCAAACAGAACCCATTAAAATAACTGACTCTGTCTACACTGGATACAGTATACAGATGCGCATTCAGTTTCTGACATACTCCACACGCTTGAGTCTGTCGACAACGGGACAAATGGAAGAGTGAAAGAACATTCGCTTTGGCATGTCTAGTTTAAACAGATCATTTACGTCTCTGAACAGACTTCAGAAAGATCAGAAACAAGTGGATGGTTTATTTTAAGGGTGTCCTGGATTGCGCTGATGTTTGTTCTGAGCATTTTGTTTTGTAAACAAGGCAGAGTGTAACGGAGAGTTCGCAAAGAAACTTTTGTTGAAAGATGAAGCAGCCAGCTGTATTAGATCTGACAGCAGCTGCATCATCACAAACATAAATGATTTCATAATGCTTTATCTGTAAATGTCAGCTTTATGGATAATGTTTTCAAAACACTTACTCGCATGCAATAGCGAGCGGGCGGGCGTTGATTCTGTTTCCTATGCAATAGTGTTATCAAAAGTACCGATCACGATACCAAGTCAGTACTGAAATTTTAAAAATGAGTGGATCTGTAAACACCTCTGATTGGTCCTTGTGTTCACTCACTCATCAGATATGTCTGTGATTGGCTACAATGATCAACGCTTCAAAAACATGTTGTAAATAGTCATCAATGACGCTCTTCACCGAGCACTTGCACAGATACACCCGCTCCCACTTTCAAAACACTTTCAAATTCAAACATTTCAGTGCGTTGATCATTGTAGCCAATCACAGACATATCTGATGAGTGCGTGAACACAATGGCAAATCAAAGTTGTTTATGAATCTGCTCAACGGCAATCAAAGCATCACATTTTTAAAATTTCAATACCGACTTGGTATCGCGGTCGGTACTTTTGACGACACTACTATGCAATGACGTTAGCCAATCATAACATTGGCTGTGTACTGACAAGCCTTAAAGGAGCCACCCCTTAAAATTTGATCATTTCAGACAAAGGGTCAGAATTAAAGGCAGGAACACACCAAGCCGACGAACTTGTGGTGACGAAAGCAGACGGGGTTGGCTCACGTCAGCAGCGTCTGTGTCCAAAGTTGCCCTGACACACCAAACCGACGCTAGACAGTCGAAGGCCAAGTAGCATGTCCGTTCTGTGCCTGTGCAAGATGAAATGCCTTTCCGTACCAGCAGGTGGCAGTAGCTGAACAGCAAATCAGAATGATCAGATGGCCCAACGGACCGACGAGCTCCGACGCCGATTCAACATGTGGAATCGGCGTAAAAAAGCCAACGAGGACCAACTTCAGCCGACGGTGCAGAACACACTGAGAAAACTTAGTCGGCCGACGAACAAAAACTGCCCGACAGCTGACCGTTGGCTTGGCGTGTTCCTGCCTTAAGTTTGAAAATAATCGTTTTTCCCCATATATACTTTATTAACATTATAAGTGAACAACCTCAAGGAACATCCATATCATGACCCCTTCAAGTGTAAAAAATGTAGATGAATGATTATTCAGATTCTTGTAGGTTTGGTATATTAACAATAATGATTTACAAAACTAAAATATAGTCACCAAAATGCCCCTACCGAACTCTTCCACATGTTTTTAATGGTTTTAAAAGCAAACATTTTAATAGGATTAAACAAACAAACAAATAAAAACTATCATTCAGATTCATGTAGGTTGGTAAATTAAGAATAATATTTTCACAATTATGACTAAATATAATGATTTACAATAATAGAAAAGTGTATCTTTATAGAATATATATTGTGTTTCAGGTTGAAAATTTACTGGAGCTGGTTCGAACTGAGCAGAACATCTACAACATAGTATTCCACGAGCTAATCCGGCAGGTCAGCGTTGAATGTGCCGAGAGGGGTCAGCTCCTTGCCAAGCTCAGGTCTCCATCACTGTTTTACCTCTTCTTTTTTTTCTCTCTGTGTTTTCATTATAGAGTGACCTCACTTCCTATTCCACTTGTTTAGGCAGAGGTATGTGTCTCTACTCGACCGTATCCCGCGGCAGGTGAAGGGTCTTCACACAGAGACCTTAGCACAGAAGGCTCTAGACCGCCGGCTCACTGAAGAGATCATTCACTTCAAAAGCTCCATTGCAAAGCTTAATATGTAAGCTTAACACAACTTAAAAATTGACAATTGAGTGTGATTTTTATTCGTTTCAACCTTGTGTATATTCAACCTGTAAAAGGGAACTGAGTTCTTTGAAACAGCATGATGAGAATGTGTCCAAAGAGGCGGAGGAAGCCAAAGAGGAGCTTGCTAAAGCCCTGGAGGAGTCACAACGCAATGCAAAGTGCGTGAATTAATCATAAAACCTGTTTATATGTGTGAACATAGTGTTTACTACCGATTCACATTGATTCATTGAAACTTTATATATCTGTCTGGTTGAAATAACATTCATTTTCTGCAGTATTGTAGCAGAGTACCACGATCTTTATGAGTTGCAGAGGAGGAGACTTGAAGGACAGATGTCCCAGCTATATGATGAAAGAGACCTCTGGAGAAAAGCCACCTACAGTCTTGCAGTCAAGGTGATCTTTTGTGACATTCTCCTTGACATGTTAAGGCACCCACACACTACAAGATAATCAGGCCGCTTTTGGGCCCAATTCTCCCCTTCTGACAATTCTAGGTAAAGTCCCGATTATCTTGATGGTTCTTCAGATTTTCCTGTGGTGTGAGGTGTGTTAAGAGTGATTAAATCTGCTCGGAAGAACGTCGGGACCGCAACGATCTCAAATCGTAAATATTCAACATGTTGGATATCCCTATCACGAATCCTGTTGTGTGGGGGGAACCCCAAGGACAAACGCGCATGCAGTCTGTAGATTGTCATGTGGAATGAAATGATACCAAATTAGAAAGCGAGCTGATGCAAGATGGCAGCATAACAATCTCAACAACTTTATCCAAACGGTTTTCTTTTATTTCCGTAAATTTTCTGTAAAAAGCAGTCCAAATACTACCACAATCACAATTTTTTCTTATCCATCGCCGCCATGTTTGTTTACTCTAAAATCACTAACTCACAATTGACTCTCATAGTGGCAGAATTTATAATATTTGAGTCCAAATGTCTGACATATCTCTTTCAGATAGTAAAGATAAATAAACTTTATCTGGTCAGACGGCTAAATATTAGTGAGCAGACCTGGGCCAAGACTGCAGATCGTTTCATTGGTTTTCTAACAACAAAGGTACAAACACTTACAATTCCTCTTAACTCAGTCTGTCAAGACCTTAACATGTAAACTAATGGTTATATTCATGTTATTGTTATTCATAGGACTCTGAGGATGTATCCCATATCATGGAATTGACTGACCGATGGAAAGATAAAATGACCAACTTCATGAAGAACCTCAGAAAGGTTGAAAGCAACCAATGCGAGACCATCAAATCTGTCAACGCTAACGTTGACAAGTGGCACAAATTTTATGAAGACAAATCAAGGTCAGTGAAGCACATTCTGTTTTTTTTCTTTGTATTTTTGTTTTTTAATTTTTTATTGACTTTTATATGCTCTCTTATGGTTCATTAGGAACCCTAATATGAAAGTTGACAAGTCTTCAGAAGATGAGCTGTCTCAAGACCTGAAGCAATGGTCAAAGGTTAGCAATCCTTTTTTTTTATTTCCTACTTAATTATCTTTGTAAAATTATTCCACTTTCCACTTTTAATGTAAAAATTATAGCTATCTATGTCCAACTATAGGTGTTGACACAGCAGTGTGAGCGTTATGGAGGCGAGGACCTAGTGTCTGGTCAGGAAACACTTGAAATGTTAACAAACCTACAAGAGTCCTGGATTGAGGTTTGTCTCCAGCTCTTTAGAAGACACTCTGGTCCAGATGGAGTGCCACCTAAAGGCCAGGAGGCCATGAGGGAGCTGGCAAAGACAATCACTGAACTCCAGAATCAACTGGGAATCCGTATCAATGGAGAAAGTGGTGAGAACCAAGGCCTTCAATTCCTGACATAGTCTTTTTTTTCTCCAGTGGATATCAATGTCTGCTCTTGGTTGTTAATGCAGGTATTCACGCAACGCTAATGTTGCTTATTGAAAGTATGGAGTTCTGGTCAAGAAGGTTAAAGGCTTTGAGTGAACTTCCAGAGGAGCAGTCTTTGGGTGATTCGCTTAAGTTGGAAGAAGCTCTCAGCAACATGATGAATCTGTCTGAGGAGGCTCTTCTGCTAGTGGACAGCACACAGTTAGAACGTGACAGGGCTAAAAAGAAACACCACACCAAGTAAGAGAGATGCAAGGGACGAACATTATAGCTATCTTGAAAAACCTAGTGTGTACCTTGCTATCTACTGCCTAATTTGGTAACCGAAAGTGATTAATTTGGAATGATCTATATAGCTAGAAACTTGGAACAAAATGCATGAAACACAAAACTTGATTCATGTTTCTGGTTAAACTGTCCAATTTCCCTGTATGTATCTGTGACAGGATTGAATTGGATGATGTCTTCAAGACAATGAAGGAGTTCATGTTCTCTCAAGAAAACTTTTTCGATTGTGAAAATATGAGGCTTCGTGATGAGGTACAACTCAGGCCTGTGTAACGTTTCTATCATGCCCTAAAGCCCGGAATACACCTAGCCGACGCCGACGAACTAGTGACGACAAAAGCAGACTGTGGGGTTGGCTCATGTCAGCAGCGTCTGGGTCCAAAGTTGCCCTGACACACC
This sequence comes from Hypophthalmichthys nobilis, assembly GCA_037950665.1. Lineage (NCBI taxonomy): Eukaryota > Metazoa > Chordata > Actinopteri > Cypriniformes > Xenocyprididae > Hypophthalmichthys > Hypophthalmichthys nobilis. The sequence goes on from CM075476.1 coordinate 37,447,986, forward strand.
AAACCGACGCTCGACACCTGACGGCCAAGTAGTACGTTTGTTCTGCGCCTGCGTAAGTAGAAATGCCTTTCCGTACCAGCAGGTGGCAGTAGCTGAACAGCCAATCAGAATGATCAGATGGCCCGACTTACTGACTTACTTGCTTATCGGCCGAAAAAAGCAAACGAGGACCAACTTCAGCCAACAGTACAGAACACACTGAGAAAACTTAGTCGGCCGACGAACAAAAACTGCCCGACAGCAGGGTGTGTTCCGGGCTTAAGTCAGGTTTCCTGAAAGTCACCTCACTGCAGAGTTTAACTGACCTGGGTTTGACAAGACAAGCATCATCACTCATAGCTTAGGGCAGGACAGCTGTGTTTCTCAAAAGCATTGTAAGCCAATAGTCTCTCTACTTATGCTTTTGGGAAATGCAGCCCTGGACATTTAGAGTAATCCTGAAGACCTAGCTGGTTCAGGTGTGTTACCTAAGATTCAAGTGAAACTCTGCAGTAAGGTGGACTTCTAGAAGCAGGAGTGGATGCCCCTGCCCTAAGCCATGAGTAATGATCTCATGTTGTATTGGCAGATAACTTCACTTCACACTAAGCTAATTCGCTGGATGGTGGACCTTCTGCTACTAATGGTGCCAGTCCATTCGGATGAGCAGGAACCTTATCTTCCAATGCCCGAATTGAACTTCATAGTGGACGTGTCTGTTGAGAAGCTGGAGGAGGATGCTAGGAACCTCTCGGGGAAGCTTGACTACTTTTCCAAGTATATCACAAGGTAACCTCACTAAACTTAATATCTTGAGAGGATACACCTTAGCTGGTTGTAGTTAAGCGGAAATTCATTACACAACTTGTCCTGCAGCTCTTGTCAGGCTATTGTAGAGGAGGCGATCCGGAAGAACTCGACTCAGGATGACACAGAGAATGAGTTGAACCAACTAGCCAAACTTCAGGTGCTTAGCAATCCCTCTGATCATCTCAATTATGATCTCTTTCTTGAGTAGCAATACAGATTGACATCCCGCCCGAAATGCCATTATGTTTTCTGCACTGTGTTTGTTCAGAAAGAGTGTGGTGAGTGGGTGGACACCTGCCGGATACTACTGTCAAATGTGAAGGGAAGCCTGGTAGAGCTGCAGTTGTCTGGAAAAACTGTAACACAGCCTGTGAGTGACATCAGCATGGACTCTCTGGTAGAATACAGCTATGCTAAGTAGTACAAAATGTGAATAACTTCCTTATACATCTTCGTAGCTTGAGCAACAACCAGAGGAACGTGCCGAAGAAGAAGAGGAACCAGCCATTGGGCCTTATTCTTTCCAAAGAGCTGATGACTATGTAACTAACACTTTTTCATATAAGCTGTTTGCTTACTAGCCTTATAGCTAGCTTGGTCCAATGGATTAGCACCCAATAAAAGTATTAATTGCCATCAAATCACCTCCACAGGGTGATGAAAAGGCCAGCAGACATGACAAAGATGGCTCAGTCATCAAGCTAGTTGGTCATGATGGTAATATCATTGAGAAGAACTTAGGAGAGGACACCGTTCAACTTATAGGGGTGAGTGTACCATATCGTCTCATTGTGATCAGCTTCCCATCTACATAGTGTAAAGCATTAATCATCAAAATCTTCATCTTTTCTAGACTGAAGAACTTGTGCTGTCTCCTCACACTGAAAATGCCCAGGATGCCTTCAATGCATTACAAACAGTGAGATCTCTTCAGCAAGAGCTTCTGTAAGTTCTAGCATTGTGATTTTAAATTCTCTTTAATGAGATCTATAGTTCTTCTCTACATAAGCTATATTTTCCAGAGAGGTAGAGACACGAGCTATCAGTGCAGAGGTACGAGCGTTAAAAGCAGAGGAAGACCTGCAGGCAGCTCTGGACAAGATTCAAGATCTGCAGAGGCAGCTACAGGCTCGGCCCAGTGTGGAGACCAAGTGTAAGTGTGTCAGAGGCTACCATTACACTTCAGATACCGAACAAGACTAAAGGTGTGGTCACATATTTTGTAGGCACAAAAGTCTGTTGTCTTTTGTCTGTTGTCAAAAGTGTAACTAAATATGAATCACTGCTCACACAGAAGTAACTTTCAATTTCAGCAGCTTTCTGTTGGTCAACGTGACAAATTTGTGTGACCTGTTGTGAAATCTGTGTGGGGAAATTTTCCCCCCAAATTCCATGTAGATTCCTACTTAAATTTGGATTTTGCCTATGAAAATTTGCAGAACAACGGTAAATGTGACCGCACCTTAATTTGTGTTGGGAAATCTTTTTAGTTCTTATTCTTAGTTGTTAAATGGGCTTTAAAGTAATTTCTTCCAATTTTAACAACATTTTACCACTGAAAATGATATATGTTGAAAATAACATAATTGCCATTTTGAAACCATGTGCTGCATCCACACCACTAGGTGTCAGTATATAGCAGTGTTGCCAAGAATTGGGCTACTTTAACAGTGTTGCCGTGGGTTGTTTTTCATGTCCACAGGTTGAAGCAACCCCAATAACATGATATTTAGCCCCTGGAATGCTAATTTTACCAGGGGAACCCCACCAAAAAACACGGATTTTACCCCAGGGGACACAATTTTTAATGGGGGATCCCCCCTGAAACACAATTGGGTTAGTTTTGGGCTAGTTTTGAGTAGCAATTGGGCAGGGTTTTGCTGTAAAGACCTGGCAACTCTGGTATGTAGTTGAAAGATGGTCAAATAAGTAAACAAAACTGATAAAATTGTCCTTTTTTATTAATGTAAATGGTGTATATATGATATGAACTGAACTATTTCTATTTTCTGCCTATATATATCCTTTTGACAGTGAGTAAGAAGAATGTTACACCAGCACCCAAGACCCCCAGCACCCCTGTTGCAACTTCTGAAACTAAGACAAGAATTCAGAAACCTGAAGCCAGCCCGAAACTGTCCAGAGGCACCAAGAAATGCTAAATTAATAAAAACAATACTGGAGCTCATGTGGGGCAAAATAATAAAGTATTTAATAACACATCTGTATTTGAAGTGTACTTGTATTGCACATATATCACATTATCATTAATGAATAAGATTACATTTAACTGTTATTAAATTAGTGTTTTTTTTAATGATTAACTTTAAGTGAGCATTAGAAGATGCAAAGATAATCTAAATATAAAAATAGAGGAAATGAGCATGAACAAATAAATATTGACCTATACTGATAAATTGAAAAAATCTTGAATATTGGCTATTAACTGATATAGTACCAATATATCATGCATACCTATGTAAAATTAGTTGTATGAAACTGTTCATGACTTCATAAGTAAACACTGACAATCATGTTGTATTTACATCATTGGTGAGTCTTTGGTACCATCTTCGGAACCGTCACCTGCCATCAAGCCTTGATTAGCAGGTCGGGTCAAACTGGCGAGGTCGATGGATTGGGTCAGGACATCAGGAGGTATGTTGAGGACCACAGCGGGCTGCTCTGAGCGCAGATTGTGGAGGAGCTGTAAGAGTCGAAGGTGCACGACCAGAGGAGAACCAGAAAGAGACTCCACAGAGGCCTTCAAAGCCTCACAAGCCGCCTTTTCTCCTTCCGCCGCGATCACCTGTGATACAACGAAGAGCAGTGGTTATAAAGCGTGGCTGGTAACTAAAGGGTCGTTGGCTTGAATCCCATTTTGCACACATGGCCTTACTTTGACTTGTGCCTGACGTCTTGCTTCAGCCTCCACAGCAAAGTTGTGTTGCAGCTCTGGTGGAAGACTGATTTCTTCTCTGCAACAGTGGACATACGTTATGAGTAACTAGATGGAACATCCTTTGGAGTTTAATCTGTTATTTATGTACTTACATTTCCGCTCTTTCCACTTTGATTCCCCACCTGCAGGTTATTGAATCTAAAGTGGCCTGCACAACAAATGAAAACTTCATAAAAACTTCTTATTTCAAGCTCTCCTGAGGTGTTGTATCTGATGATGTCTACCTGAATCTCCTGGGCCATCCGTTTCCTGTCCAGCAAAATGTCAGTGAAGGCATGATGGGCCAGTATCTCTCTGACGGAGACCTGGGTCAGAGCCTGCAGCACATCTGGGACACCGGCGAGCGATGAATAACACACAGACACATTCTCGATACAATAGTAACACACTGCACTTACTTCGGTACACACCAGGTCTTTGGTCACCACCTGAAGATGTAATGACGTGTGTCATATGGCAGAAATGTTTATTCTTTTGCAGGATTGCAATTTTATTGGCGTGACTCAAGGTACACATTTACATTTTATCAGTTATTTTCCCTGTTTTTTTTGGGGGGGGAGAGGGGGCTAGTTTTTTATTAACTACCTCCCTCATGTTTACATACGTGCGTCAGTGGGATGGTATTTGTCGTAGTCGGCTTTTTAGAGTGCACTTCATTTAATGACTCAGAGGTTGTCTCAGAAAATACAACGCAAACTTCCACATGCAGAAAATATAAAGTTTTTTTTGTTACATTACCGTGTGAGGAGGGATCTTCAGTATTTTCAGACGAATGTCCATTATATTGCACACATCCAAAAATGGAAGATAAAACATCAGCCCTGCAGCAAAATTAAACATGCATGTAATAAAATGCAAAAATATCAAATTATTACAATAATTTTAATTATTTTTTAATATTAACATATTAAAATAACATAATAAAATTATTAATATTAACACTAAAATATTAAAGTAACAATTAATTATTGATATTAGCAGGAAAATGTTAAAGTAACATTAACTGATAAATTGATATCAATTTTTTTAATTCAAATAATTATTAATAGTGCTGTCAAATCGATCAATCACATCTAACATATAAGTTTGTGTGTATATATATATATATATATATATATTTACAAACTTATATGTTAGATGTGATTAATTTAACAGCACTAATTATTAATAATAAAATATTTTAAAATTAGATGTATTATCAAAATTATTATAAAATTTTTCACATAAAAACTGCAAATATACTATATGTAAAAGTGTTCATATGTAAATAAAAATATACCAGGGCCCCTGGGTCTCTTCTGCAATAGATGCCCCAACCGAAATATCACAGCTCTCTCATGTTCTCTCACAATCTACAAATAAACAATTTTATATATGATAACTGTTATAAGTGATAGTTAATAGAAATTAACTGAGTTACCAAATAAATCTTAATTTGTAATATTTAATCCCAAAAACTGAAAGCATACCTTTACACAAAACCAGATTGAAATAGGAAAGAAGAAGATCACCACAGACAGGACCAAAACAATGAGAAGCAGCTCACAAACTCCAAGGTATCTCTTCTTCAAGCCTTTTGAGAAAAATGAATGATGAGTGACAGAAGAACCCAGGTTCTCCATCTTTTTTGAGATTTTCTTGTCCAAACTTACCTTCTCCAGGACCCTCAGTCTCCAATAACCCCAATAACTCCTCTCGATCTTCTTTTATTCGCTCCCTCACGCTGTCTACATTTACAACAGTGCTGCTGGAGATGATTTGAGCCTCTTTGGCTTCACCATTTTCTTCTTCTTCGGTTACTTCTGGTTTTTCTTTTCTTTTGCGGGGCTCTTGGAGCTTGATGGATTTGGGTGCTTTGGTTTTTCTCTCTTTAGCAGAGGGTGATGGCTCCCTCTTTGCCTGTACAGATCTTGCAGAATGATGAGATGTTTCTGCTCTTTTCTCCATCTTGGCGAGAAGCATCCGGTGATCAGTGAGAGAAGCATCTGTTGTGAGGTTTCATCTGGTGTCTGGCCAGCTCCTGTGTTCTGAAGGGGAGTATCTCTTTAGGCCTGTGCAGGGTTATGAGGATGGGGGAGTGTTTGAACTCTTCTAATGAATTTTTCACAATGGTAGCCTCCTACACAGTTTTGTTAGATGCACTGAATGTAAAATAACATTACAAAAAGTCTAATTCGCATGTTCTCTGAATGTCCTCTATATATCTGTCTGATTGCCTGTCTGTCTGAAAAAGAAAAATATATATGGGTCAATGATGTGACGTGTCATTTTTTTGTCCAAAGGCCTTAATAATAATAAAAAACAAAGATGTGACATCCAAAGTATGTAATATAATAAAACTAGATCTCTTTTATTGAATCCAGAAGGTTTTAATTATATTTTGCTACATATAAAGGTATTTTAAAGATTTTAAAGTGTCAAAAGGTCATTCAGTTTAACCGTCCAAAGGCCAATACAGCTACTTCATTTGTGATTAAAATATCTCAAAATGTAATAAATGTATATATTTTTTATTCTGGCATGATTTTATAACATCATATATCAACATAGTGCAAAATGGTATTAAAATTATGTGTAGAAGTTGTCGCTTTGTTATGAGAAAGAATGAAAAATTTCATTGATGTCATTTGGAGTAACCAATATAAAGGGACCATTTTGGATCAAGTCATGCGGTCAATATCATGTGACAGGATGTGACATCATTCAGACACCTGCAAAGGACCACATGGTCATGAAGCAAAGTAACTAACTCTTTTTTAACTATTTGAAAATTTAATGTTTTCACTTGCTCATACACATGTCCTGAAACATCAGGTCATTCGGTACAACTGCTATAAAACATGGAAAATGTTGAAATATTTAAAAAACTTGTACTAAATATAAAATGTTTGATTGTCCTTTTGTTAACTAGCTATCAAGCTAACTTGCTAGCTAGCTAGATATCAGCCTGTTGGCATTGTTTAAAAATATTGTCATTCGGTATAACCAAAAGTGTCATTCTGTAAAACCGAAATTTTGGTGACAAATTTTGTCCATCTTGTAAAAAATGACTAAGGGAGTGTTAATTTATTATAAAAACCACATAATCTTATTGTTAACGCTGAATAAAACTTAAAAATTAATTATATCTCCATTGTTTTTTTACATTTTTAAAAACCTTATTCGTCAATGACCCATTTATTAAAATAAGACAACAATTTTATACATTTTTCTTTGATATTCAGTTCACTACTAATAGACCATTAGTTGATATTCTCTTTTGAAGATCTTTAATACCAGTGTGTGTGTGTGTGTGTGTATTTTTAACGATAGAATAAACAAATAAAACAATAAATATATACAAGATTTTTTTTTAAATAAACTATTTAGCTAAATCTGACCAAATATCAGTTTTTGTTGCTAAGTCTGACTCTTTTTTTGCCAAATACTTCAGTTTATTTAAATATAAGTTGACAAAAAATATAATTTGCTTTAAAAAATTATGTAAAAAAATATGTTTTAAATAAAAAACAAACTAAACAATACATGCATGTGACGTGTTTTTAACACGTGGCTCCCGTAGATTTGTATAGTTTTATTTCATTTAAGTAAAATGGAAAATTACGTGAATTAAAGTAAAAGTATACCACAGAAACAATTTGAAGCTATGTGTAAACTCAGAAAGTGCGGTCTCAGCACGAGCAGCTTGATTGAATGCTGATAAAGCACGTGCCTCATGAAGTCTGCTGTATCTGCCCACAGAGACGCTAATAAAATGGAGTTTCACCTGCACTTTTAAAAGTTCATCTCGGAGGATATTTTTGACGTCCGCTTAGCTCCACTGACGCCTCCATTGAGTGCACCTGTGATGCAAAATTCGCGTTTTTTAAGAAACGAGGCCTGTCGTGTCATCTGCACGGAACGATAAAACGCCTTTGTCTTGCACAAAAGGTAATCACTTGTCCATAAAAGACAATAATATACATGTAAAGTATACTTTTAAAGACGTTGCGTTAAAGTAATATTGTCAATAAGCCTAAATAACAATGAACAGTGATTTTTGTCTGTTATTATTTCGCTGGTTAGCTCGTTGACATCATGATGAAGTAATATTTACTTTAAAACTGTCATGTTTTTGTCAGCTGTTAGTAAGTAAATTCTGTCCCACTTCTGTTTTTAGCTGTCAGAATGACCCAAGATCAGCTCCTCACGGGTTTGAAGAAGGATGTCCGCTCTCTCTTGGTCTCAGCGAAGCATGGCTTGACCCTGAGCAGCTCAAGAGAGACTACCAGACCATGCTGGGCTTCCCCATTCCCCTCAGGCTACTGGGATTCAGAACTGTTTTGGATATGGTCAAGGAAATGCCGGATGTTGTGCACTTGGAGTACCACCTTGATGGCAGCATCATTTTAAAAGGTAATATCAGTATTTTATCCCCTTTGTTTGTGGCCTAGAGAATGTCTATACTGTATATTCATGCTAAAATTTCTTTAAGATACCATTTGTATTATTTGCTACTTTGCTATTGATAGTCAGAAGTGTTTGGTATTGGGGAGGGGCTTTCTCAGTCTAGAGAGCATTTCATTTGAATATGCCCCTGAGTGCATCAATACTTTTGCTTCCTTTTGACTTTATATCAGTTAAAGGGATACTTCTCCCAAAAAAATTAAAACGTTCTCATCATTTACTCACCCTCATGCCATCTCAGATGTATATGAATTTTTTTCTTTCCTGACTGGAACACAAACAGATTTTTTTTTTTTTTTTTTTTTTTTTTTTAGTGAGGAAAATACCAATATTGTAAACGTATTTAACTGTAAACCATCGGTTCAGGCCAACTGTCAAATGTGTGTTCACTGGACATAAATGCTAGCATGTTGTGAAACGTGATGAAAGCGTGTTGTGAAACTCATGCAAGAAGGGACGTGGAAGCACAGAGGACCATCTCTTCTCTCATGAGTTTTACGTTATGCTTACATCAAGCAAACACATGTATGACATTTGGCTGGAACGGATGGTTTATAATTTCAAAATATTCAAAATATTAGTTTTTTTCTCCACACATCTGTTATTTTGCTTCAGAAGACATTGATTCATTAACTGGGATTGTATGGATTACTGTCATGTTCATTTTGTGTTGTTTTTGAAGTGTCAACTTTGAAGCCTTCATCCACTTGCATTATATTAATTTACAGAGATGGATTATTTTTCTAATAATCTCAGTTAGTGTTCCACAAATGAAATATTTATATACATCTTTTTTCTTTTGTTTTGTTTTTCCCTTGCTGTATGGAAAACATGTCACTAAAAAACTGAGGTAATTTTTGTGTACTGTTACACCTCCTAGTTAAAAATTTTTTTTTCCATGTGCAGCCATTGGAGATGAGAGCACTAAAGGCATCGAAGAGCTTGTGTCTAAGCAACGTGACCACAAACCCAAAGTCAGCAATCGTAGGGGAAATCTGGTGAACTTCCACACCTCTTACCCACGCCATCAGCCTGTTGTTCTCCCTCGGCGTGGCCAAGCAAAGCCCGCCCTGCCTGCTCAGCTGCGCAGCCAACTAAAACAATTACTATCTCATGGGCCGGTCAGATTATCAGAGCTGGAATCCAGGTATACGGCGCAGTTCGGAAAGCCTCTCCAGATCACTCAATACGGCTTCTACTCCATTTCTGAAATGCTTGCGGCTGCCACAAATTTCATAATTATGCAGCAGAGTCGCACTGGTTCGCAACTACTTCTGAAAAGCTCTGTAATGCCACAAAATCTGATGCCGAGTCCTTCCAAGAAGTGTATGTATATGAAATTGGAATTTATACAGATTGATAGGATCATACTCATTTTTGGTCCGAATCTATTGATTACATAAAAGCCTAATTTGATGATCTTTTGCATGATGATTGCTCTTCATTTTATTCTGCAGTGCCGTCTCCTTTGGTGGCTAAACAGAAGCCGGTGGGATTCAGTCCTAAAGCAACTTCACCGCCAGAGACGATCCAGCAAAATTCGCCCTTGTCCCCTGCTGACCCTGCTGTTCCTAAACCAGAGCTTGTGGAGAAAGAGCACTCTTTTGAAGAAACCATTTTTAAGGTTTGGATATTGTCTAAGCGCTTGTATGAAGTAAATATGATATTTCTATAAATAAATCCATACTGTCAGGGTAAATCTTCTTACAGCTTGAAGAGGAGCTCAGACAGCAGATTCTCGAGAAGGGCACAGCTGGCACCGTCAGCCGTGAGCTGAAAGATAAGCTACGGAAGGTCAGACATAACAGCTTTAAAACTCAGCCTTTCATGTCTCATCTTCTCACCTTGGCTTATGAGATATGGATCTTATTTCAGGTTGTAGCTGAAAATGGCAATGGGATCTCCATTCACAATCTACCCACAGAATACAAGGTATTATCACAAAGCCTGTCTAGAACATATCTGAGTTAATATCTGAAGAAGAAATTAAGAAATTGTATTGTGCGTACAGAAAATGAAGCCTATTTTGGGGGCATTAACATTTTTTTTTTGTTTGTTTGTTTATTTTGCATAAAATATATGTTGTCAGCCAGAGGTTATCTCACAATAAACCATGACATAATGATCAGAATCTTGTATCACTCTATGAAAACTACAACATCTTATCATCAGCTTTTTTTTTTTGAGTTGCTAGATGGCGCTATTCTAACTTGTGGTCTGTTTTTTGCTGTTAGCGAATGTATGGTGAGGAGCTGCCAGTGAGCCAGTGTGGCTTTCTGAGCGTGACTGAGATGGTTGGTGCTTTAAGCGATACATTTTCCATCCAAAGAGGTGCTGACGAGAGTGAAAACCACTGGGTGGTCGTGGAGTTCAAACCAAATGACACACAACCCACTAAATCTGGTACTTGCCTTTCTTATTTGTGTCACATTAATTAGAAAAAACAAACGAGTGCTTCACATTCATCGATCACCTTTAATGAGACTTTGATTGTGATCTATTTCTTTTGCAAGAATTATCCCCGGGTCACGGCACCACTTCCAGTCCGACGGGCGAATCCCAGAATCCCTCCAGCAAAGCCTATTACTTTAGCTGTGCAGAGTCTGCCTGGGAGCGTGAAGAGGTGGAGCAATCCATAGACCCCCAAGAGTCTGACGCTGAACTCAGAGTCACCAATAAAACCATCCATCAGGTTGAGAGCTATTAGCGATAATCCATTATCATTCCCTCCCCTATTAATCTGAAGTAAACTTACAAAATGTTGCACTTTTATAATGTTGATATATATTTTAAATAAATAGAATTGCTAACTGTTAGTTCTGGCAAATTGATTAATCATGATTAATCACATAACAGAAAAGTTATATGTGTGTATGTATGAAGTGTGGAATACATATGTATAAGTATTGTGTATATTTAATGAAATGCAGTGTAACATTATAATTATAAACATTAAAAGAATGTAATGTGACATTACACACAATGCATGTGTGGCTGTTTGTCGTAGATGGGGGATCTTTTCCCAGAGTTGATGGTGAGTCATGTCTCGGCGGTTCCTCCAGACGCGGTGCGCAGCCAGAAGCTGAAGCCGCCCAATCGCAGGAAGGAGAGAGAACTGGTGCCAGTCCTGGTGGAGCAGACAGAGTCACCTAGCCACTTCTACATCCGCTTCAGCCAAAACAAGGAGGCCAGAGCCCTGGAGAACATGATGATAGAAATGAGGTATCTCGCTGACTAATTTCATCATTATTTGGGCTGGGTTTGAGTTGTATGTCATTCCAATCATGCCCAACTCCTGTTTCCAGGAGCTGTTACTCCTACCCAGATGTGGCGGAGAGATATCGGCTACCTGATGCTTATGTGCGGCCAGGTCAGGTGTGCTGTGTGGCCCCAAGAGACATGTGGTTTTACCGGGTGGTGATCCATGAGGTGTTCAGTGATACTGAAGTAAAGGTGTACTACGTCGACTTCGGAGACATCACAAAAGTGGAACGAAACAGCCTCAGATTTCTCAAGTAAGTTCATCATTTGTTATAAATCAAAATTGCCATTTCATGTGTTAGGACATATATGTTTGTATCTCTGCTGCTCTGTATAATCTGAAAATCTTTCCAGGGCTTGTTACGCTGACCTCCCGGCTCAGGCTGTCCCAGCAATGTTAGCTGGAGTTCGGCCCATTACGGTAAGAAGTGTTATGGTTAACTACAACTATTAAAAATCATTTTAAAGTAAAAATAAAATAAAATGACTGAAAATATGAAAATAAAAGCTAATTCAAAATATTAATAAACAATATGATATTACTATAACTATAATATGAATTAAGTGATTCTTAGAGAATGATTCGTCAGGCTGATTCAAACCAACTGCTAAATTTATCGGTGCGTCCAAAATCACATACTGAGTAGGTACAACATTTGAATTTACTTCATGACCGTTAAAAAAACGTATGTTCTATATAGTATGAATTATGGTAGTTTGAATGAAATTCTGACCTACTACTGTACATCCACCATGTTGTTAATGTCACATGACCTGCAGCGTCAGTTGCGTCGCTTCACTGCCATTCATAAATCTACTTCCGAGGCCTCATGGGATAGTAAGGGTCCATCGAAAGCACTATTCAGAATCTCAGAGGAAGTAGTAGGTCATCCAGGAAGAATTTGATTTTGGAAGCAGCGTATGAGTCTTTTTGAACGACTCGTTAAATGTCCCACCTCACAAGAGTGATTTATTTGTGAATCTGTTGTGTTGTTTTGTGTTTTTTTTTTTTTTTTTTTTTTTTTTTTTCCCCATGCAGTAGTGTTGTTCTAGTGATGTTGTTTCAAATACAGACTGGATCATGTCTTGGCTTTCTTCTCAGAGCATTTGGACTCAGAGTGCAATCAGCTCTTTCCAGAGGATGTCCTGTGAGCGCACTCTGGTGGCTGCCATTCACAGCTACCAGGACAACTTCCTGTTGCTCTTTCTGTGCGACACAAACACGGAGGAGGATGTTTACGTTCACCTCGCCCTGCAGAAAGAGGGCCATGCCCTTCCCTGCATTACCGCTTATGGATTGGTCTGGATACAAATCTTCATTTAGTCCCAATAACCATAAAATCTAATCAAAAAATCTGATCTCCAGTGGTTGCTTGTTTCTTTTCGTTTGGCTTTTTAGATGTCAGAGCAGTTTAATCCATTGACGTCTTACTTCGGAGATGATCAACTCGAGGATGTACAGGAGTCTCTCACACCCTCCCCATCTTCTCCAGATATAGAGATCCGCTCTCAGGGAAATGGCTCTTCAAGCTCCTCTCAAACGGTACCTTTAATCAAGCAACCAGTGTCATGATACAGCACTGATGGGCCGTAAGCCTGCCTGCCCGAGCTCTCTATGAATTACAGTGCTCTTCAACTGGGCTGATGGAGGGCAGGTCTGTCTGCTGAGGCTGTAAATTGAGGAATATTATGGGTCCTATGGGTGCTGTTTAAGGGACATATATCGGTTTTTGCTCAAAAGTGACTCTGATGCAGAATTTGTCAGTTTTACAAAAGGAATGATCTTGCATATCTCTACATAGATGATCTGGTAGATGATTTTATGTTACTCACCTCCAATTAGCAAGGGTCTGATTAGCATTTAGCATTTGTTTATTTAGCAAATCGAAACAACTTCCAAATGTGAGACAAGCAGTTGTAACAATATTACAGTAACTTTCTAATAAAGTTTGTGGCCAAATGACCAAAGTAATGTGCGAGTCTTCATTTTGAACTCTGGTTTGTTCTTTCCAGGGTTCCAGCTCTGAAAATGGAGAAAGCAACTTCTCCTCCATTGATGTGGACCCAAACCTGGACCTTCCTGCCCTCGAGTTTATAAATGTTCCTGACGTCAACGCTGCAGCTGAAGTGAGTCGTATTCCACATATGTACAATAATATTTTGGATTAATTTCTTTAAACCTCATGTTTTCTTTCAGAGTGAGAAAGTAATTCCGTTTGAGGCTCTGCAGGGTAAAAACCCATTACGCTGCAGTAAATGGAATCAGGGTTGGACAGCAGAGGACAAAACAGATAAGACGAAACATAAACCTGACGTCAAGACAGAGGACGAATCAAAAGTAAGAACGCCATCTCTTTTGAGTGTCAAATGTTTTTTGAGGTAAAAGCTGAGGTAAAATCTGCTCGTGAATAAACCTCCAGGCTTTCATTCCTCACAGTCACAGCGTTTAGCACACAGTCGTCGCTCAGAATGACATGAGGTGCTGTGCGTCTGGAGATTTAATCTCCTGACGTATTGTTCCCCATTACAGCCCTGTTCTCCCGCAGAGCCCTTTGGGAGGCAGTTGATCTTAATTGTGCGCTGATTAGATGAGAATGTTAATTAGCCTCTCTGCAGAGGTTCATCTGCTTAATCATTCAACTGAACCGTTCATCGGAAAAGGCAAGTTTCTACAAGAGAGACATGCAATAGTCATTTTCAGCAATTTGCAGGATGAAATATCAGAATCTAGTGTATAAATACGCAGTTGCTATTTTTTTTTTTTTTTTTTTTGTTAAAATAAGTGCTAAAATATTTTAATTGCCAATATTCTTCTTGTATTGTTAATATTGAAAATATTTTGAAATATTTTCATAAAAAATAATTAATTCTTGCTAAGATACTTAATCTTATTAATATTTTTTCAATGAAGACTTTGGTCACACACTAGATTAGGATTCAATTCACACTATTAAAGGGGCTATATGTAAGATTTTTACTTCAATAAAGCATTAAAATACCCTAATATGTTTGCAGATATTTAGGAAACATGCTAAGTTCACCTACTTGTTTCTCAGAAAAACAATGCTACAGCCAGATATTCTACTTTGAAATGTGCGTTCCGTGTCGGAATGTCTGTCTTTGTTTTGGTCTGCGCGAAACCGTGTGCTGCCAGTTTCTCCAATAGTATTTCAACATCAGAGGTTGCCAGTTGGGGGAAAACACGGCGTATTGCAGCCATGGAAACCAGCAAACAAACTGGGTCAGAGAATCACAGATTCTACCTGAGCTAAAAAGCCTCTGCATCCATCTAAAAATCTCTATGAACGACAGCATATTAAAACACAGATAAATCAACTCATCAGCTTTCAGTGTGTAAGTCTTCTCAGCTTTCATTGTCAATTGCGCTCCCTCTTGATGCGTGTTCTCAAGCTGGCAAACAATATTTTGAATTTGGACTGCAGTACCTATTTCGACTACTGGGTGTCATTCCTACATAGAGCCCCTTTAACTCACTATTAAAGGATTAGTTCACTTCTGAATGAAAATTTCCTGATCATTTACTCACCCCCATGTCATCCAAGATGTTCATGTCTTTCTTTCCTTTAGTAGAAAAGAAATTAACGTTTTTGAGGAAAACATTCCAGTATTTTTGTCCATATAGTGGACTTCACTGGGGTTCACTGGGTTCAAAGGGCTCTACACGATCCCAGGCAAGGAATAAGGGTCTTGTCTAGCTAAATGATCGGTCATTTAAAAAAAAATTTTATATACATTTTAACCACAAATGCTCGTCTTGCTCTGCGATGCTCCACGCATTACGTTGAAAGGTCACGCTAATTTTCATCTAATTTTCTCCTCCAACATCAAAATCGTCTGATATCTTTGTTTTTCCTTTTTTTTTTTTTTTTTTTTTTTTTTTTTTTTTTAAACGTTTAAAAAAAGCGTTTGGCTTAATCTTTTCACATTCGCTTTGTAGACACTGGATCAGTACTTCCGCCCATGTCACGCATGACCTTTGTAACGTGATTATATCGTGAGTGTGGATCGCAAAGCCAATGCAAGATGAGCATTTGTGGTTAAAGTATATAAATTATTATTTCTTTTTTTTTTTAGAAAATGACCAATCGTTTCGCTAGATAAGACCCTTATTCCTCATCTGGGATCACGTAGAGCCCTTTGAAGCTGCACTGAAACTGCACTTTGGACCTTCCACATGGTGAACCCAACCCTACTGAAGTCCACTATAGGGAGAATAATCCTGGAATGTTTTCCTCAAACCTTAATTTCTTTTTGACTGAAGAAAGAAAGACATGAACATGTTGGATGACATGGGGTTCAGTAAATTATCAGGAAATTTTCATTCAGAAGTGAACTAATCCTTTAACTACGATTTTTGCCTCAATAAACTCCTAATTACTGCTTATTAATAGTTAGTAAGGTAGTTAAATTTAGGTATTGGGTAGGATTAAGGGAAGTAGAATATGGTCATTTGGTTATGCTAGAAAGGCAAAAAATGTTTAAATTGAATAAAAGGTTTAAATTGAGGTGAAACAATTTAAAAAATTAAATTATCTACATGGCCACATTACACCATGTCTACACCGACCATTGTTGTCCTGTCGTGCCGCAACAGCTAGAAGCTGCCCACACCGGACGCGACAAAGCGGCCTTAGCAAATCTGTTTGTCCTTTGTATTAGAAGTAGCACAAGTGCATGAAGTACGTCAGAAATAGAACAGGGCATCAGTAATTATAAAGCGTTGTATTTGTCGCACTTCTCGTGTCTGGTGTAGACATTGTGTTAGTTTAATAGTATTCATGTTTTTTTTTTTTACATAGCCTGAGATTGTGTCTACTCCTCCACCTGTTCAAGCAACAGTGAGTGAACTGCAGATGTGTGTGTCTCCAGCTAAACCAAAGCCCGTCTCAAGCACATGCACCAGCCCCCACACCCCTGGCCCTATCCAGATCAACGGCATCTTTCCAGGTAGAGCACATCACTGTTGTCATAAAGCAAAAAATCTGAATTTTCTAAATATAATTTATATTTCTATTTATGTAATATTGCTATATACGCTATTGCTATATACCTATATTTTATGGCTGTCAATTTAACCTGTTAATGGTGTGATTAATTATGGAAAAAAATAATGTGTTAAAATTAATGATTTTAACGCACCTTGTCCCAGCCCAAACCTGTACATCATATTACATTGCATGCAACTAAATTGCACAACATTCAGGGCAATGACTGACTGCATGATGAAGCCTATTAGAATGTAGTTAAAATGCCACTAAAATTGAATATTTGATATGCCCCTGTGTGTATTTGTCTTATATTTATATAATATGATAGTTATGATAGCGTATGATATCTGTACGGTTGCAACTGGGATATTTTATACAACAGTTCAATAAACAAAAAGTTAATATTGTTACATTTTAGACACAATATTGTCTGTTTTTGCTCAATTTCGCCAATGAAAATGGTTCCAAACAAAGCTACAGCAGAGCTGTTCTGGGTCTCCGAGCCACACAGCAGTGTTTCATTACTGAATGAATCCGCATTTTTTAACGAATCGGGTGAGCCAGTGATTCAGTGACCCATTCATTCATAGTCACTGCAGCCGAAATTGCTTGCTATAGTAGGTACTACATTTGGTTTGAAACTTAGTTTGTGACCGTTAAAAAAAAAAAGAAGTGCTATATATAGTATGAATACAGTAAATGAAATTTGTACTACATCCATTTTGTCACTGTCATGTGACCTACGGCGTCAGTTGACTTGCTTCACCATTCACAAATCCTCTCCCATGGCCTCATGGCATAGTAAAGTGTCCAGTTTTCATCTACCGTTTTATGAATACTATGAATTCAGACATACTACTCTATTCACATAATGTATATAGCAGGGGTGTCCAATCCTGCTCCTGGAGGGCCACTGTCCTGCAAAGTTTAGCTCTAACGCCAATTAAACACACCTAAATCAGCTAATCAAGGTCTTGCTATGCTTACTAGAAACTTCCAAAGCAGGTGTTTTGAGACAAGCTGGAGCTAAACTCTGCAGGACAGTGGCCCTCCAAGACCAAGTTTGGACACCCCTGCTATATAGTGTGGAATTAGGCATATTTGGTGATATGCAGTAGTCAACATTTGAAGTGGATCAAAACTTTTCATCAGAGTTGTCCTAAAACCTTCTTCTTAGGACTACTTTGAACTGTTTTGATCCACTTCAAATGTTGACTACTATACATATAGTAAAAATTATAAAATGTATTTTTATGATTTATATATTAAGTAATATTTTTGGGCTTTTTTTTTTTTTATTTAAATAGAATGGGTTAAAAATGTTTTCATATGTAATTTGAATCTACACTGTTTGCTTTGACTTGATACAGTTCACCCTTAGTTTTCCTAGTTTTTCCAGGTGTACCCGTTTATCCGGTCCAGCCCCCGGTTTCCCACCTCATAATGCATTTCTTCAGCAGTCCAGTCCGTGTGGGACAGGGTCCAAATACTCCGTTCCGGCAGCACACATCTCCGTTAGCTCTGAGACCAGCTGCGCGCCTGTCCGCCGGGGCCAACATCCTTCACTGGCGCTCCAACCACATAGTCTGACCAGCCAGAAGCGGTGCGTGTTGGTTTCAAACCTATTTTGGACCTTCGTTATGTTCAGAAACTTTTGTTCTTTCATTTGGCTGCAACTTCCTAGAAATATATCAAATGATATAATACAAACAGCGGAGGACACAAAAAGACACGTCAGAGCAGATATATTTCTTGTTCGTTTTATTGTAATGTCTCTCCAGCAGCAGATTGATCTTTATTTTTATTTATTTGAATGCACAATGCTGAAGTTATATATGTTTTTATGTTTGCACTATGGACCAAACTGGACATTTGTTTTATTTGTTATTAAGTTGCTTGTTCAAAGTTCAATTCAGAATGTTTCTTTTATATAAAAAAAAAGTTTTATAAAGAAGAAAATGGGATAAAAAAGGAGGATACACTGAAAATTGTGTCTGTTTATTTTGTGATATCATTTTAGGTGTGACGTAAGTGTCTGAATACTTTTTGGAGCTGTTGTATTTGTGTGAGTGCAGTTTACAGGCAAATTTACTGGCTCCAACTGCTTTTCTGGGACGTTTCGCAGAAAATTAGCCGCTCTGGACCTGCGAAGGCAAGACGATGTCAAACTTTCTTTTCCGATACGATCTCATACATGCATGGATGTGCTTCTGATGTGCTGTTCATCTTACCATGACCAATGTTTTCTAGTTTCACTGGATTGTTTAGAAAAACGCACAATATTTTACACAAATACAATCAGTGGTTTTCCAACACCCGTGGTCTGTTTTAGTTTAAGTACCTTTGATCAGTTCCACCCACTCTTGCGTTCCGCCTTTGCATATTTAGTCTGACCCAACATTTTCTGTGGGAGGATCCTTGCTCCACTGAACTTGTTGAAATATTAAATTACTCAAACAGGATGTCGTGTATCCAAGTGCATCCATAACATGCCGCATAAACAGCGGCCAAGGAAATGGTACAGGTTGGCGGCACTCCGCCAGTCCTGAATCTTCCTTGTTTGGTCCAATTACTGTTAATGGCATCTTAATGAGCTTTCTTCAAGACGCCTGGTATCTTAACAAGACCAGCTGGAGAAGCGAAGAATATTACCTTATTTAAACGGGGAGAAAAAAAGCTGAATGTTGCAGAAACCAAATTAGCATTGGACACTAAACTAATGAAGTTTAATTGAAGAAACGCACTTTTCTGAATCATGGAAGCCCATTTCTGCCACATGAAAAAAACATACTTTGGTAAATTGTCATAATTATGACTTCATGTCCATCTCTGCCACTTTGTCACAAGAATATAAATTATGCTTTAGGAAATCATAATTATGACATGAGTCATAATTATGGCATAAGTCATTATGACAAAAAGTTGAAATTGAAAAGTCATAATACATAATTAGTTAAAACAATATTTTGACTTGTCATAATTGACTTTTTATCTCATAATTAGTGTCATGATTTCAACTTTTTATCTTAATTTTATCAAGGTATATAATTTTCTATCTCATAATTACTACTTGGTGTGTCATCATTTTAACCTTTTATTTCATAGTTGTCATATCAAAATTCTGACTTAATTTTACATTTTCTTTTTTTCTTTCTTTTTATCATCTCAATTCCAACTTGCAATAATTGCAAAGTAATAATTGACTTGTGACTTAGCATGTCATCATTTTAAAGTTTTCATAATTATAACACGTCATGATGGTTATCCCTAAATATGGCTTAGGACTCTCCTGTCTGTCAGATTTCTGTCAATTTAAATTATTCACAAAAAAAGGAACAGGTGACTACTTTCGTGAATAGTATGATTGCATTTCCATTAACTGGTTCGTGTTATGAAATGTAATGCATGTCAGCATTTTTTCACTATTTTGCTGAATATGAAGCATAAAATCAAATCACACGCAGTCAGAAAGCAGTCTGGGCCTTTCTGCTCCCTGTTCCTTCAAGCTTATAATACGCTTTGCCACAGCTGATGAATTCTAATATCTTTTGCTAACCTCTGCCAGCTCCAATAATGGAAGATGAACCCGATAAGCAAAACAAGGCAGTGAGTCACTTTTGGTGGTGACACTTCTGCTTGTTAGAACAGCCTTTATCCATGTGACAAACCATAAAAATTACACAAGGACTTTTCATTTCACATCAAATCTCTGTATTCTGCCACTATGGAGCATCAAAACAAAATCATTGCGTCATTAGCATGACCAAACGGATTGTTTTATGATGCTTTTGTGTCGTTTTTGAAACTTGAAAGCCGTTTACTGATACTTTGAGAGCATTCAGAGACGTACCTTTCTCATGAGCCGGATGACGCAGTAATTCATGCCATTAGGAGGGTCTTTGTACGAATGCAAGAGGGAAGGGAGCTCTGATAGGGATCGAATTAAAGCACACTGCTGCATGGAAAATCATATTACCCTGGTTAACTGACCCACACAGACCTTTTCCCTGCCAAGATGCCGCTGGTTACCATAGAGATGTTGTTCTCCTACCCCCTGGTTTTCCTGTGGTACTCTGGAAAAGAGTCGATATGTGTGCTTACTAACTAGGCTATAGAGAAGACTAGTTATAACAAGGAACACCTCAGTAACTATAAGATTTTTTAGAAAATTGAATTACGCACTTGTATGTTGGTTTCAAAATAAAATAGCAACAACAAATGATCAGAAAACAAATTTTCGTCAAGAATCAGCGATATCCACCTTACTTTCCATGTGGAATAAGCATTTTCTGTGAATGTGCGAAACTTTCGATTCCTGTGAGTGTGTGAAATTTTGATGCAGTAAAAATATTTGCTCTACAACCCAGTAATTTATATATTAAAATACTATAAAATGTACCAGTTTGTAACATCAAACAGTTATTGTACAGCTGCAATCATTATAATGTCTATGGCTACAATAACTGGAAGCGTGTGGCACGGGAAGTTTCTTTCAAGGTAGATTAAATTAATGGATACGGAAAACCCGGACTGGACTACAGCTGGCGTGGTTATGGAACGCTTTGAGCGGGGGAGGAAATCGCTGTCGCTCCGTTCCACTTACATACGCAATTCCATTAATGCTTTCAAGCGCGCAGAACTTGGCGATTTGGCTTCTTTTGGAGAAGAAATATACAAACAAACTGACGATTTTTTGTCTGAAACGTAAGTAATTCGTTTTTAATGACTTGTTTATTGAATTATTGTATAAAAGCAATATAATTCACAGGCGTAGCTAATTGGCAACACTCTTGCTATTGTAATATTGCAAAATAAAATCTAAAAGAAGCGGAACATGTCTTAATCTAGGTTTTACGATACGTTTGAGACTTTCCGATAACATTTTAGTAGATTTTATCTGCCTGACATATGATCGCCTCTGACCTTTATAGAGTGTATCCATCATCTGATGCTTCATCTCAGTGCGCGCGTCTCCTCCAGTCTCTCTCCACGCGAAGGGAGTAACTCCTCCTTTCTCTAGTTCTGTTTCTTGCATGGACATTACCGCAAGCTTGAGAGATCTAAACATGTAGCCTGACAGATTTCAGGTCTGGAGAACAAGTTTTTAGCCTCTTTGTGTGGAATTAATTGGATGAGAGATGGTGTGATCGAGCGTTCGTCTCCAGACCTCTCTCCAAACATACAGACATTCATTGAAGGTAGGATTGGGTTTGTCTTTTCAGATCGTGGTTCTTGTTCAGTTGTGTTTTGTTTGTATAGGCCTATTTCTTTAAAAAAATATTGGAATTATTCTTTCTTTATCCAAATGAATTTAATGGAATATTTTTTGTATTGTATGACCATAGTTATTTGTGTGAATTTTGTATTAATTTATATTTCTATTACTTTATATTGGTAGAAAGTCTACTTTCACAAATGTGTGTTTTCTATGGTACTGGACTGGTCTTATATATGGTTGTAGAAATTCTAGAACTATACAGAACACAAAGCCGCAGCGACATATTTAGACAAGAATCGACTCTATAACGTTGCTTATAGTTAAGGACAAATGTATGTAGGAAATGCTCAGCTACTTTGTAGTCAAGTTGTTGTGCCTATCCACCTTATTCCTGACAAGCCTACCTCGTTTTGAATTATGGGTGTCACTTCCGGTTTGGGGAACTTCCATTCAAAAAGACTGAAACAAATCATTTCAAATCATAAGGTTGCCCTACAAATAAAGCTTATCCGTCAGTTTGACTGAATGAGCTGTCAATTTTCCTTCATGTTTTATTTTCAGATATCATGAGAATAACGTAACACTTGGTATTTTAACTTGACATCAAGATTATCTATTGAAAGAGCACTTTTCAGTCCCTGCTTTATTTTCCTCATGATTGTTTTCTTTTTTTCCTTTGCATTCTGCTGTAATAGTAGCCTATGAAAAAGGACAACATATACTGCACATCTGTGGTCTGTTCGCCCGATTTAATTTACGATACATCCCATTAATAATTTAATGGAATGCGTGAAGAATCTCTTGTTTTTCTCCTCAAATGTTCACATCTCTTACCAGGTTTGTTATCTGTCAAAATGATGGAAATCACTTTGAAATAGTATCACGCAATGCTGAAGTTAATGAACATTTTGATTAAAGGTGGGGTAAGCGATGAATAATTTATAGGAGATTTTATACGTGCGTCAGGTTTCTCGACTAGAATGACTTCCGCAAAGGATACACCTGTGTATCCTCGCTCATGACTCCTTAGAAAGCTTCCTCACTCCTCGTTCCTCGCCTCCTCGCGGTGCAATTAGAGAATTGAGATGTCCTTCAAGATGGCTGAGCTCGATCGGTTTCCGGGTCATAGGATGGAGGACGGAGGAGCGAGGAAACGAGGAGGGATATTGAGAAGCACCCACATTCTCTAGCGGCCGTCAGTGCGCCCCTTGAGATAGGTTGACCTGCACAACTCTCACTAGCTGGCCTCTGTTATCACAGCTGACGGGCAACAAAATAATGCTTCACGAAAAATAAAGTGCAGATGATGAACGAATGACAAGAAAGCACACAAAATGAACATATGATACACAATAGTAAATACTAACAAGAGTTCGTTGTTAGTTGCCAACAGCACAGCAGCTCCAGAAAAACAATGACAGTCAAACCCAGTGTTACTCACGTGTGAAGCAGAATCAAAGCAGCTTCCGCATCTGTTTTCAGGTTTTCCCGCTTAGCTCTCTCCAGCGCTTTTCTAATATAAACGCGGGTCCTAAATATCGCTTACCCCACCTTTAAGGCAACGCATGCCACATAATACAGATTTATATTACTACAGTGATATTTAGCCCGTCCGTTATTGCTGTGGAAAAAATCGTGCTTTTGGGATTATTCATGGTCTGTTGAAAGTACCTTGTTGATGCTTTTACACTTTTAAATGTCCTTTTAATGTTCGATGGTTGAAGGGTGAGTAGATGTCATCTCATTGTCCCCAGTTTAAAAAAAAAAAAAACAAATTATTGCATTCATAGAGAGAGCCTTTCACTGATTGTTTACAGCTTAATGGAAGTTACACCCATAATTCGCGCAAAGCGTCATGGGGTGCTGGAATAAGGTGGTTAGCATTACATTTTTGTGTCTGTGTGCTTATTTTATAAAACCTTGAGAGGTATATGGTATAACCGTTTTATAAGCCCTGTGAAGCCGTGATTTATAGTGAATTTAGAACAGCTATAGGGGTGCTAGGGACTTTTTGCTCCACGTCGTGCCTAACGCCCCTTAGCTGTTCTAAATTCACTGCAAACCACTGCTTCTTGCGGTTTATTCTATCCACATTCCTAAGTGTAATACTCAGACCCTAAACCTAAACGTAATCCTAAATCTGATAGAAATGGTATTTCAGGATCATCATGTCTTGTCCAAATGGAAAACAGTGGGGGTTAATCTCTATTTAGATCCCTATGCTATATTTTTTATGATTACATGTCGAATAATTTACATGGATCTACATCCCTTTTTGCACTAATCTCAAAGGAGACTTTTTCTAAAATAGATGCTGATTGCATCTAGGGCTTTGTGGCCAACCAAAATACAAATGCAATCTGTCAGATAACACATGGAAATAAGAGCTTTTCCAGAGTGTGTCACGTGAGCTCATATATACCTGACCAAAACTGCCCGGTGATGGAAGAATATTGTTGTTGGAGTGCTATTTTGAATTATTGAGAAGATGAAGGCTCACTGTGATTCTGCAAAAACAGTGACTGTCTCATTTGAAAACGCTGTGATTACAATGATGCATAACCAGTACTTGTATACTAAGTTGATTGCTTTACAAGATAACATCACTTATTTAAAACTATTTATAAAATAGATAATAAATAATTCATTAGTTACAGACTGATACAGAGTGCACACTTATTGTGTAAATGCTATGTAAAAAGTGAGGAGTTCATATTCTATTCACTGAGTTACATGTGTTGAAACAAGATATCAGTCTTACAAAGGTCATTGTGCTGGCATACAAACACTGTGAGTTGGTTTATGGACTCTAGAGGCTGGAAATTGGTTAATGCAGTGAGCTGCTTCCCAGCCCTCTGTAGACAGTGTAGTAAAAAGGAATTAAAGCCAGTTCATAATAGAGCCAACAACTAATATTGAGAGCTGGAGATTATACCACCAAATGACTATAACTATTTTGAGACAATATTGCCCGTAAAATGTGGCAGTTTCTTTGGATTGCATTCAAAACACTTTTTTTTTTAAAGCAATTTAGCATTTTATTGTGGCATAGATTAAATTTTCTTTTCTTTTTGATTAAAAATAACAAAGTATTTAATATTAATATAAAATATGTAAATATGTATAAAATAAAATGTATGAAATAGAACAACATTAAATGCAGTTATATGGATTGGTTTAGTTGTATTATTTTTTTCTAATTATTATTAAATTATAAATTGAATAATTATAATAATTAATTATTGAAATATATGAAATAAATATGAATGTTGTATAAATAAAGTATTTAACATATATATAGGCTATATTAAATAATATTTATATAATAGTATAATATAAAAAAATTTCTATTATTATTCTTATGAAAATGAATTAATACATATAATAATAATAATTATTATAATTAATTATTGAATTATAAATGTGAATTATGATGTAAAATAAATTGTAGTATTTAATTTTAATATAAAATGTATAAATGTGTATTAAATAATATTTGTAAAGTAGATCAAAATTGAATTTCGCAGTGATTGGTTTATTATTAATAAATTAAATAATTAAGTATAATGAGTAATTATTAATGATTGAAATATAAATATGAATAATGATAAATGAGGAAAATGATCAATTAAAGCATTTAATATTAATATAAAATATATATGTATTAATATTTATAAAATAGCTCAATTTAATTCTGCAGTAATCTGCTCTGTTTTATTTTTTCCAATGCAAATAATTATTATAATTATTATTAAAATGATTTATTAATTCTAATAATTATTTAAATATATAATAAATATGAATAATTTTGCAAAATGATACATTAAATCATTTACTATTAATATAAAATATATTTTAAAAATATTTATAAAATAATCAAAATTACATTCTGTTTTTATTTTTATCTGCTTATGTTATTTAGTTATTAATTATTTTATTTTATTATTTATTTAGTTATTTAGTTAATATTTTTCCATTTTTAATTGCTTATCAGGTTAATTAAATTTTAATTATAATTATTAATTATTTAAATATAAATATGAATAATTAATAAAATAATTTTCTGGAGTATTTCTCCTACAGGGTATCTATTAGGATGATAAAACACAATTATTGTTTTGAAACAATAATTCTTTTTCAGTAATTCTTTTTCATTTTTTTGAAAGAAGGATTTTCCCCTTTTTTCCATGATTTTTCAAAACTACACCCATATTATCACGTCGGCAGCCTGTACATCACTAATAGCGGCCTACACCTGGTTTGTTGGCGTGTGAAATGAAATACACTTCCAAATGGCACTGTCCCTTATTAAATGCTGAATAAGAGGTCAGTAGTTTAAACCTGTCTGAAATTGGAGCTGCTCTCTAATACAGTTGGGATTGACCTTGGAATGGGACTCTCAAATGAAACCTCTATAAATCATGGAGTTACAGGCACATGCACCCCCAGGCTACAAGCAGAGGCATGATGGGATTGTGGAGGACGTGTAGGCTCATACAGTATGTGTTCTGACTGTTGAGCATGACTCTGAGAGGTAGAACAGAATACGGATTGTTACATTATAGGTCACTGTTGAATTTAAACAGCATGTTTATTCTTTAACTGCATTTGAACGAGCCACAACATGCAGAACTGGGCAGATGTACGACGCATGCACAAGATGATCCAGATGTCTTTATCAAAGACCATTGAGTTTTAGTTATCTATTACAGTTTCCACACAGTATATGATTCACATAAACACGTACATTTGCAGAGGTGCATAGCCAGCTGGAAATAACGATAACAGAATTACGTACTTAAATTACATTACATCTTAGTCTGAGAATCACATTTAGTTCCTTCAGCATGGCTACACAGTGAACCAACAGATCCGTAGCCATAAAACAAAAAGGCATTTGAGAAAAAAAACATTGATTAATTGGATCTGTGCCTTGAAACCAGTGTCATTTTGATACTATAATTGTTTTTATTGATATTTTGAATATGTTTTTATTTTTTATATATTCAGTTTTCATTTTAGTTTAATTTTTAGTAATTTTGTTTTGTACTTTTTTTTTATTTTTAGTAATTTTTTTTAAATACTACTATTTATTTTTTAATTTTGTTTATGTTCATTCTACGTACGGTCGTCCGCAGGAAGCTAGTTATTTGAATTTATAAAGTTTTAAATATGGATATTTTTCTTACAAAAACGCATCGCTTCACTTCAGAAGGCCTTTATTAACCCCCTGGAGTCATATGGATTACTTTTTTTATGGATGGATGCATTATTTTTGGCTTCAAAATGCGGCCCCCATTAACATCCATTATAAACCTTGGAGGACTAAGGATATTTTTAGATATATCTCTGATTGTGTTTGTCTGAAAGAAGATAGTCATATACACGTAGGATGGCTTGAGGGTGAGTAAATCATGGGATAATTTTCATTTTTGGGTGAACTAACCCTTTAGTGAGGGAAAGAACTACAATCCCATGAAGCATTGCGAACACCATGATAAAATTTAAAACGATGGAGAAATATAAAACTACTCATATATTATACAAACATTTAAGTATTTTGAGAGTGTAGATCGACTCAATTATACCATTCTCAGTGCTTCATGGAAGTGGGCGGAGCTAAAGAGCTATTTTGGAGCGTGTTGCTTTTTTCGACTCTCTGATTGGTGTAATTATCTGTACAGCATCATGGGTAATGTAGTTTTTCACCAGGAATTCCAACATGATTATTTTAGAAATAGGTTGAAATAAAGTGGGCTGATGGCTTCAGCGGAAGAAAATACCATCGATTAACAACCTCATTGCTCACAGTAGGTCTGTTTGGTTATCGTTCAAAATCAATTTCCTAAGGAGAGTTTTTACTTCCGGAACCCGGCTGTTGCACTCTTTAGTGCCCGCCGTAGGAAAGCTACGGAGCCCCACACATGACATGCAAGAAAAAAAATTAAATCGTGCGCACGATTTACTATTTCGTTCCCTCAATTTACTAAATCATGCACACATTTTAGGGTCTCCGTAGAAAGCAGAAAGTACAACTTGCATTTTTAATTGTGTTTTAAAACATTGAGGTTTGCAGCAACATGTAAAATCAAGCTTGCACCTAGAAATGTCTACATTTTAAAGGTCCCAAAACACTTCAAGCAAAATCGAAGAACAAACTGGTGTGACGTGATTTTGAACAAAATCAGGCTAAAACGAAATTCATTTTGTGTTCGTTTCGGAAACATCTTGCTAAAGCAAACTTTCTGGAAAAGTTTGCTCTGTCCGGTAAACACCTTCGAACTACCATTGGTCCATGGCGATGATGTAATAGGTGGGTGTGGCTCTGAGGCTCCGCCTTCTTTGACATGGAAATCTTCTCCGGTTCATATTTTCTGTTCACTCAGTCGAGGTCAGACGCGAGTAAAAACATGAACACACTGAAGAGCCACTTTATAGCAGAAATTTAAAATGTAATTCTAATTGAACGAGACACTGACACTGTTTTTTCATGTTTAATTTTGTAAAGCTGCTTGCTTTACAAACAATCTGTTGTATAAAGTGCAATATAAAAAAAACATGCAAACATATCCACATCGCTATGCTTTCTTAACTAATGTTTTCTCACCACTGTCATTGTCACAACGAAAAAGAACTTCACCGTGAGTATATCAGGGCCTTAAGAGTTTTTAATGTGGCTTTTAAGCGGAATTTTACCGGCAAAATATCTATTGTCTATTGGCAGTAGTGTAGTGATGAATGAAGCACTGCACAA
Organism: Hypophthalmichthys nobilis; assembly: GCA_037950665.1. Taxonomy (NCBI): domain Eukaryota; kingdom Metazoa; phylum Chordata; class Actinopteri; order Cypriniformes; family Xenocyprididae; genus Hypophthalmichthys; species Hypophthalmichthys nobilis. The sequence goes on from CM075476.1 coordinate 37,476,425, forward strand.
AAGTCAAACCAAGTAGCTTTCTGTTGGTCAAACTGGCAAATTCGTGTGAAAAACTTGCGAATCTGAACCCAGTGAGAAATCTGCATGGGAAATGTTTCACCTTACGTGAAAACCCATGATATTTCGCTGAGGAATGGTAAATGTGAACGCACCTTAAGAAGGAGCAGCAGTTGGTTATATAAAAAATGTTCATGAAAATCAATGACAAGAAATGCCCATCCACAGTTTTGTGAAGTAACAATATATTAGATTTATTTGATATTTACTTTGCTCTTTAATCTTTTAAAACCATGAATGCTTTCCAAAATATCTATTACAAGCAGCCAACTGAGGTGAATGCCATAAAAAACACCAGGCAAAAAAATATGAGATTGGACAGTTTCTTGAAAAGGGAAGCAGCCCAAGCTTTTGACAAACTCTGCTAAGGCACAAAATTATGAACGTTTTAAAGGGCACAGTACAAATGGTGAATATATTTTTTGGAGTTTGGAAATTTAGTTTGAGTTCTGCATTTTATGTCCTCCTCAAGTTATTGAGATGTAGTCCACAAGAACTGATAAGGAATATTTAAAAAAATAATAATCATAATAATTAAACCAATTCAACTACTACTACTACTACTAATAGCATGTAGTGCATGTAATAATAACAATAATAATTGTTGCTTGTGGTCACTATATGCTTTATTTATATGGGAAAAAAAGCAGTGTTAACATTCTCCAAAATATCTCTTTTTGCTCCACAGAAGAAAGAAAGTCATAAAGGTTTGGAAGAACATAAGTGTAAATAAATGATGACAGAATTTAATTTTTGAGTGAACTTTCACATTTGGAAGAATGATTAACTTTCTTTTATGAGAAAGTTCTCTGGCAACAAGAAAAAACATTTCCAAAGTCTCTCTGTTGGCTGTAATTGAACTAACTGTTATCACTCTCAACAAGACACCCAAAGTATACAGACCATAAAATAAAATCCCTGTTTCTATTGAATATGCTGGGATGTGATCACATGACTGTGACTGCAAATGCCATCATACAAAAGAACCGACAGGAAAACGGTTAGTGAAGAAAAGAAAGGATTGTGGAATGATGTATGAAAAGGAGAACATCACTGAATGAGATTTAGAGAGGAAGTGAACATGGAGATTATTGTATATTTATGCACACATACTGTTTATACTGTATTGTATATGTATATATTGTATACAAGTCATTCATTTTTTTTTCATAAAAAAGTGCTAAATTAATAAGGTTACATAAAAATGTATTGTGACCTCATTATTTCATTTTATTATTTTAAAAAGTAATTTTAGATTTTTTTAAAATCCAATATTTAGGAAAAACACCTTCATTCTCCCATCAAAGTGCTCCTATTATGCTATTTTATAGGTTCCTTCTTAATTTTGTCTTAGAGGTCTCCTATAATAGGTTTACATGCAACCAAGGTCAAAAACCTTTTCTCATAATTTACATTGCAGCATCACCTCTTTTTACAGAGTCTGAAATGGTTCCATAAAGGATTCAGTGTCTCTAAACCCCTCCTTTCCACAAGCATACTCTGCTCTGATTGGTCAGGTGGCCCAGTCTGTTGTGATTAGTCTACTCTGCTCTGATTGGTCAGATGACCCAGTCCTGAAACACAAGTCCTGAAAAGTGAAGCCAAAATGTTTCGATCGCCCCCAGATGGCTTGATGCAGTATAGCTCATAAACCCCATCCTCTCCGTGTAATCTAATGGGACTTAAGACAAACTAAGCAATCAAATTACACTTCAAATAAATTTTTTTTCAAAGATGGTTTCTGTCATTTTAGGTAGTTTTTATCATGCTGATGTAAGTTCAAGTGTTTGGTTTTAGTTAGTTATTTGATGCCATAAAAATGGGGGTGTGACATCATGATTGACAGCTGAGATTTTGAGCTTTTCTGAGCAAAGTAGTCACTGAGGCACAAACTGATTTTTTGGGGGGATTTTCAAGATTGGAGCTTCAACTTTAATTTCTACATTTCCATAACTGTTTTCACACCGATATAATGAGTTGTTCTGCAGTAAACTGTATTAACCGATTCTGCGGGAGTGTGGGCGGGGCCTTCATACCGCGGCTCGACTTCACGCTCACTACTGCGCAGACTCGGGTTCCAAGATGTCAGCGCCATATTCGGGCATTGGTGGCTTCACTTCTCTACAGCGGAAGAGAGTGAAGGTGCGTCATTCATATTTTTTACAGTCTGTTTGTGATTGGCTTACGGTGTATGTAGGAAACAAAACACCCATTACAATATCTGAATTTCAGCTCCGGAAGCTTCCTCATTTCTTGATACACAGTGATATGGAAGCTTGTTTCCGCCACTGAATAAAACAATTTAAATGACAATTGAACCTTCTCCGGGAGTTTGATTGACAAGCGATCTAACCAATCATAACGCAGAATCCGCCATTTTGTCCGACAAAGCAGAGTTAGAAGATTAACCTCGGTGGACTTGAACTAGAAAAATGGTGTGTATTTACGTCTCCGCGTTTTAAACAATATTCCTTCTCATGTTCATTCATGTTTATTTGATACTATAAATTAACTAGTAGGAAGAGATGATCGGTTCACGAGCCGCTTGAGCTGAGGTGCTAAAGCGATCTGTCACGACACATTAAAGAGCCACAAAATGGTTTTTATTGTTCGAATTTCTTAAAAAAAATTACACAATTTGAAAGCTGGGACTTTGTTTAATATCATAAGTAACCTGCTCTGTCTTGTCTGTCGTGTTGCCAGTGTCCTCTTTGCTCCGTGATGTATTTTTCACTCTGTGGCGTGACAGCGCCATGGCTTGTCGGACAAAGCAACAGTAACTAATGGGGGCGGGTCGTTGCGAAGGGTCAATTGCGACTTTTTATCTCACAATTCTGACTTTATAACTTGCAATTGCGAGTTTACATCTCGCAATTCTGACTTTTTTCTCAGAATTGCGAATTATAATGTCAGAATTGCGAGATATAAACTCGCAAATGCATGTTATGAAGTCAGAAATGCGGGATATAAACTCACAATTCATGACTTTTTTCTCACAATTGCGAGTTTATATCACGCAATTCTGAGAAAAAGTCAGAATTGTGAGATAAAAAGTCACAATTACCTTTTTAAATTTTTTATTCAGTGGAGGAAACAAGCTTCCATACTGATGCGAACAGTTTAGATGGCATAATTTTTCCGTATCAGTTCCAGCGCAAATCCTTATCTTTTGGAAGTGCATGTAAAGTGGATTTGGAGCACTGAAAACAGCATCTTCTCGACATGTCAACAACGTGAACCAAACTCTTCCTGTTGAAGAGCATTATGCAAATTTATTACATTGTTACGTAAGTTTGTAACAGGAAGTGAGACTGGTGAAGACCCGTTTCGGCAGTTCAGAATCGATTCTTTCTTTTAGGAGACAATGACTCCATTTATCATGTAATTTCATGTAGCTTTTACATTCACAAACAGCTATATTACTCTATATGAAGGGTAATATTTAAAAAAACAAAAAACAAAAAACGGGGCACTTTAAATAACAATATGTTTTTTCAGGTTATTATTTCAGGTCAAATAGAAGTCATTTGCATTCTGGGACACAGCACCACAGTGCATCTCTAAGCTTAATGCTGGAGAGAATTTATATGCAGGCACTTTTTTAAAAATGTATACTCATCCCTATAAAAAAGTGTAATATTATTATACATACTTTGTATTATTAATATGAATAATGACAAAAAACTGCAGCCTTTCCACTAGCGTTTCTACATTCATCCTCTACTTCTCCAGATTAACTGCACCTCTAAACTGTCAAGCTCCATTTCATTTTAAGCACTTATAGGTTCCTGTAAAAATGCAAAGAAGTGCAGCAGTGTATAATAATTCATAAAGTGCTCATTAATAGTTTAGTATCTTTGCAGGTGGGTCCGAATGCTGATGCATGTGTCAGCTAGCCTGCATGTCTTATCCCCTCAGCAGTCTTGTGTTCTTGTATTGTTGCTGTATAATTTGAGCCGAAGCGGCCCGTATCCCGACTGCTGTTCGTTTCACGTGGTGAGTGCAATTGCTAAAAGATGCACCGCATGTTTGTCTTCTAGGAATGATTGGAACTGGATTTACGGGCAGGAGTTGCTCACTGCCATCGTCAGGTTATTATAGTTTGTGCTTTTTGCACCAGGCTGATGAAATACTTTATACTGGAAAGATCTACTTTTACACTTATTCATTTAGCAGATGCTTTTACAAATTAAGGATATTAAAACACATGCGATTTATTGAAAAGTGCAAACAGAACAGAACAGGGAAGTAGGTTTGATTTATTATGTATTATACTATTATTTTTTGCTTTATTTTGATAGAATTGATTTTAGAAAAGATTTCTGACGTTTTTTTTTTTTAATTGTTTTACGAAAGATTTTTGTATTTTGATAGATTTGAATGCATTTCTCTTTCTCTGTGTGTGTTTCTCTGATAAAATTGAATGCTTTTTTATGTTATTATATAACTACAGTAAAACAGTTTATTTAATTATATTATTTTTGCATGTGTAGATGTTATTTTGTTTTTGCTTTATTTTGAGAGAAATTATTTTAGAAAAGATACTTTAGTATCTTTTTTATTGTTATGGTTTACGTTTACATATATTCATTTAGGAGCTCTTATCAAAAATTACTTAATTACAATGATTGTATTTTGATATATTTGAATGCTTTTATTTTTATATGATGGATATAAATGATTTTATAGCATTTGTATTTTATATATGTATATTTTATAATATATATTTTATTTATATTAATTGTAAGATAGGGAGTTTAAAACAGCAGCGAAACAGCACTTTATTTTACATTTTATAAGAAATGTTTTCATAAACATGATTTTATATTTTATTTTGATCAATTTTAATGCATTTTTTTTGTTTTTATTTTGTTTTGTTTTTTGGCTTTGTTAGATTTGAATGAATTTTTATTTTATTTATATTAATTAATTAATAATAATAATAATAATTACAGAGAGAAAAAAAGAGCTGTAATTTCCCACACAGCATGAGCAGATGTGTCTGGGCATATAAGCGATAGGTGTGGCTGGAGAGAGAGAGTGCGCGCGTGAGAGACGAGCAGGTGTGTCTCTCTCTCTCTGTCAGCCCGCTGTGAGGCTTCATTTCTCCCCTCCGACTGCATGATTGCATTTGATCAGTGCAGCTCCTTAATCAAATCTGCAGTGCTGGTCAAACTCAATCCTGACGGGCTGCTTGACCCGACACTTCCTCTGTCAGCACGTGCTTAATGAAACTGACAGCTTCTAACTGACTGAACACTGACGATGTGTCTGTCTGCACAGTTTCTACACTATGTTGGCTCTATGGATGATTTTTTGTATTGTTGTTGTGGCGCCATCTTGCGGACATTCTGATATTGCACCCAAAGTAATGGACCTCAAAGTGGTCATCTGGCCTGTTCACTTGTACAGGTGGTCTGAAAGTCATTCTTTGTCTGTTTGCATCTAGAGTTTCATGGAGATCCGGTCGGATGACAGCTGGAACTGTGGTTATAACTGGAGGAATTCTCGCAACGGTGATACTCCTGTGTATCATTGTCGTGCTGTGTTACTGTCGCCTTCAGGTGAGCGTCATTCATACCTGTGGTTTCGACTCAAAAGGCAATAGAATAATGACATTTATTTTCCTCTAATAATTTTTTAGGCCTTAAAGGAGTGATGAATAGACAACATCTGCTATAATATTATAACATTACATTTTATATTATTTTACTTTTTGTTTAGATTTGAATCAATAAATTGTTTTATTTAAAAAAACAGATTTTAAGTTTTAGTTTTTTATTTGATACGCTATAATGATAACAATAGTGAAACAATAACATGTAGATTTTTTAATTTAAATATAATATATTATCATTTTTATTTGTATTTGTTTTGATAGATTTTAAAGAATTTGCAGTTTGTTTTTGTTGTTTTTTGATAGATTGGAGTGAATATTGTGAATTAATTTATTTATAAAAACAGTGAATCTTATTTTTTTATAAACTTTATTACTTTTATATTTATTTATAATGATAACAATGATGAAATTGTAGGATGCAGAATTTTTAATTTTTTTTGAAAGAGTAGTCTGTTTTTTTTATTTTATTTATAAACTATTTTATTTTTATTTATATGATAACATTAGTGCAACTGTATGATGCGGATTTTAAAATTTAATTAACTTTTATATTTTCATTTAATTTTTTGTTTTGGTAGATTTAAATGAATTTTGGGTTTTTATTTTATTTGGATAGATTTGAATTAATTTTTATCTTATTTATAAATGATTTGATTTTGTATATAACAATATTAATAATGACAGAGTAGGATGTAGATTCTTTATAAACTTGATTTTATTTTTATTTTTAACAATAACAATTGTAGTTTTTTAAATTAAGTAACTAAATCTAAACTAAATAAACTAAAACTAAATCAATCTATTTTGATAGATTTAAATTATGAATTGTCTTTTTTATTTTATTTTAATATTTTATTTTTATCTTGTTTTGTACATTTAAAGGAATTCTATATTTCTCTGGTTTTGGTGACACTGAATGGAAAAGTCTTACTGACTGTCTGCTTCTAGTATTATTGCTGTAAGAAGAATGGATCCGATCCAGATGCTGTTTGCCCACAACCCCAGTTTGCCTGCAACGCATGCAGCACATCCCGGGTGGACGGGACCGCTTCCACCCCGCTCTCCCTGTCACCGGAGCCCACGCCACCGCAGAGCTTCTGCCCCTCCTGCTCCCCATACAGCTCTCCATTTTACATCAGCACCATGGACGAAACGCGGAACGGGGGCGAACGGATCACTTACATGCCATCCCACTACAACAGCACGTCCCTGTCTCTCACCCTTCCCACGTCATTGAGCTCTCGAAGCCGACCCGACCTCTACTCCAACACACGTGCCATAAGCACTGATGTCTGATCAGTGACGTCTACCAGAATCACCCCTAATGTTTCTTCTGTATACCTGAGCGGTACAGACAGAACAGAGTGAATGGGGACCAAAGGACAATGACTCAGTTTTTACATTGTATCTGTCTAGCAGTAAATTGAAATCAAAAATCATATATAATGTTTTATAGAAACTGATACAAATGTGTTCTTCCTGAATTTATTTGACTCTTGAAAATTCTGTCATCATTCATTCACCCTCAAGTTGTTCCAAACCTGTATGAGTTTCTTTGTTCTGTTGAACACAAAAGAAGATATTTTGAAGAATGTCGGTAACCTAACAGTGTATGGTCCCCATTGACTTCCATATATGGAAAAAAAAAAAAAAAACTATGGTAGTCAATGGGGACCATACACTGTTAGGTTACCGACATTCTTCAAAATATCTTCTTTTGTGTTCAACAGAAGAATGAATGTCCTACAGGTTTATGATGACAAAATTTAAAATTTTTGGGTGAACTATCCCTTTAACACTGAAAAATATTTTATAAATCTATATTTTTGTCTTGTTTTCAAATGAAAATATATAAGCATTCTTAAAACAAGATAAATGTACGTAAGAAGCAAAGCTGTACAAGATAAGGCGTGTTTTCAGAGAAAATATCTTGAATTGAGTTTATTTTTAATTTTTTTCTTGTTTTAGTAGACTTCAGTACTTTAGATTAAAGTTAGATTTGTGCTTAAAACAAGCAAAAACAATCTGCCATTTTTCAAAAACAATTTACAAAAAGAAAAATAAAATAAAAGGAGGAACAAAGTAAACAAACAAAAGTAAATATCAAAAAATAAACAAAAAACTAAAGAAAAAAATAAACATTTTGAAAAACAAACATTAAATAAACAAATGAAGATTTCTTTGAACATCTTATGATACTTTTAATGGTGTTTAAATGTTTTTATGGGAAAACAAGACAAACAAAAATATTGTTTTGCATTAGAAGGTAAGGGCTCCTAGTTTTCTAAGCGGCCTTCAACAACTGTCTGGGGCTTTTGATTTAAGGCCTTTCAGAAATTTTGACATTTTGGGCTTCCCATAATGGGCTAATGTATGAGGGCTATCTTACACAAGAACTCACATTTTCTGGGCATTTACTTATTGTGCCACAGCATCACTTTACAAACATTTAAATAATTTATTTTATTTTATTATTTGCAATCCCACTTGGTGGCGCTAGAGGTTCAGAGATTTCACCTTTTACTAAAAGATTTTCTTAGCGGTCTCTATGCAAGTTCAATTTAACGTACTGTAGGTACAGTAGAGGGATTTAAGTGTCCATGACGAGATGTTTGATGTAATGTATTGATGTATTTATGATATACTTTTCTTTTTATTACATGCAAAAGTTGAATATGTAAAATAGTCTATGTATTTATTTGTAAACTTGATTTCACCAAACCTTATTAGTCAAACAATGGCCCAGGGTGTATTCCACTTGTTTGAGTTTATGTAAATTTGTGATGCTTGATCATAATTTTATCTGTCAATGACAAGGATGTGATGATAGAAATTGGTAGCAATGTTGATTTCTGTGTTTAGGCATATGTTTTTTACTGTATGTCTTTAGATAGAACATAAGCAATGTTTTACAAATGGACCAGTGAGCAAATAAAGAAATAAAGAATATATATTACTCTGTGCAGTGCAAAGAAGCAAAACAGTTATGATAACAAAAATATATCTGATTTTTTGCTTTTTTTTATTTTATTTTTATTTCATTTTATTTTTTTAAATTATATATTAAATGAAATGTAATACGATAATATAATACGATTACATAATATATGTAATTATTATTAGCTAGTCACCCAACAGCAGGTGCTCCCGTCACCTCACTTGGACTGACGCGCTCATTTGAAGAGGTGGGCGTGGCTCTTTCCAGCGGCGGTGATGACGTCGCCTGAGCCATGTGAATGCGGCGCGAGCTCTGATGAGGTTTGCGGATGTTTCTGCGTGTGCACGCGCGTCCCTCAGCTGACAGACTCACAGCAAGTAAGTTGATTTTTACCCTCTCATGAAACTCAAAACAAACACAAAAATGACAGAAAACGTCCGCGTTGACATCGAACACGCTCTTGGGTTTCATTTATATTCAGTGTGGGTGTGTTTAAAAGCTTTTGAGGGTCATATTCGAATGTTTTAAAGTTAAAGTGGCAGAAAATGAGCTAATTGTTGATTAGCAGTGGCTAACTGGCTAACTGACTAGCTTCAGTTTATTTAGGCTGCTTCTCACTGACATCACACATTTTGGTAAAGATTTTAACCAGCTCTTATGATGCGTTTTGTGTGTGTGGTATGAAAAACGTAAGTAGTACGACACGGTTTTTAATTACCCTTATTTTGTGCTGTTGAAGGCGTTTCCTGTCTGTTATTTTGAATCACTGTTTAGTCAGATGGCTAATATTTTGACAGTTTTTTTGCAGTCATCTTCGTGTTTAAGTGTTATCTGTCCTAAATAGCTGGACATGTCAGCTGGGTAAAACTGGTTTTGTTTTGTTGTACTGTATATATACTGACACAAAATTTCTTAATTACAAGTGTCAATTCATATGTCACTGTACATATGCATTTATGATATAAATTTAAAGTACAAACTGGGTAGATTGTGTAGGTAGATAACGCGCGCGGGCGCACACACACACACACACACACACACACAATCAATCTACCCAATTAATTTTAAGGTAACACATTCACTGTAAACTTATATCATAAATGTACCTTAAAATAAATTGGGTAAATTTTGTGTGTGTGTGTGTGCACATACAGTTGACTCAAAACCTGTTTAACAGGTCATTTAGATGACTGTAAGGAACAAGTGTGATGTAAAATATTATGGAACTTTATTTCGGTATTTCAGGGTTTCTAGTTTGTGTGGCTAATGTTTGAAAGGGTTCGGGATGGTTAAGCAAATATGTCAGTTTGTTTAACAACAGTGTGGAGTCAGTGCTAGCCATAAACTCTTCATCTGTGTTTTAAACATTAAAGGCCATCACTCATCAAAAGTTCGAGAAGAATATTGGAAAATCTGTCTAGTAATAATTAGTCTACAATTATTGAAAATTAGTTAATGCGACCACAACAACAAATCATTGTGATGGTGATTGACATTGGCTTCTGATTGGTCAATACAGCATTCCAGTGGTGGGATTAATTATTTTCATACAGCTGATTATTTATAAATGACTGATATTATATATTTATAATACATAAAACACACCTTTTAGAACTATTAAGTAAACTAAGTTACTGTTAGGTGATGATCTAAATATTAGGTTAAAAATATGCAGAACAATAAAATATTAAAAATTAGTCAATACAAAAAAAACTTAAAATTTCAAAACATTTAACTTTTTAGATGGATCATTTTTATTTTAAATATTATGTAATATTATTATAATATAATTTTATAATGACCGTTTTATAAAAGCAGTTAGGCTATATATTCTAAATTGTGATGTATTTTTTCCATGTATATCAGAGAAAAACATGCTATAGATTCAGTTTAGATTCAAAAAAGAAAGAAAGGCAAAACCCTTATTAAAACAAATCTAAAGTCAGAAATATTAATATTGATATTGAAAACGTTAGTATTATCAATATTAATGTTAATAATATTTAGGCTACAATTCCAAAAATAACTAAAAATGTATGCTAAAATAAATACTAAAAAAGAAATATTAGCCATTGCTATGTACTGCACAGTATTGTACCTTATTGCTTAGTTATATAGATCCTCTGTTTGCTCCAAGCACTGTCCTCTTCCTTTTCTGCTGGGTGATGTCATTGGGCAGATTTTCTCGTATTACTTCATGTAGGAGAACTCAAGCAGAGAGACCAGTAACTCAGGAGTGCGCTCATCAGATCAGACCATTTTGAACTTTCAACACTGTGTTGGACAGCCAGAAAAACATGGCTTTTTCTCAGTAGTTCAGTGTGGATCATGGTGGCATGTGATTTATGCTGTGTTGTAGTAACACAGTCTTTGGTAACCTAATACAGTATCTGTTTTTTTTGTCCTTAAATGATGGGTGTGAGTTACAGAAAGCATTGAGGATAAACTGTTGTTTGAAGAGCCTGTTTCTCCTGCTGTGGCCTACAGTGTGTGTGTGTTTGTGTGTGTGTGTGTGTGTGTGTGTGTGTGTGTGTATTGTAGATCATACACGCCTAGAATGAGTTAACTGCACCAGTTTTATCTTGGTTGAACACATAGGCTCTGTTTAGCAGAGCTGGGCGGTGTTTAATACTGATCACTTTTAATTTTTTGTGTTATTGGAATATTTTTTTAATGAATTAGAATATATAATTGATTACAATACATAAATATTTTTTTCAAATTAATATTTTAAATTATTGTTCTGATTAGCCGATATTTAATAGTATGTAGCCTATATTATTTAAATAGATCAAATAAATATATTGTGTATATATAGGGGTTGGACAATGAAACTGAAAGTCCTGGTTTTAGACCACAATAATTTATTATTACCTTTTGCGGTTTCAATTCATCTTGAGAATGACTGAGTCCTTCACAGTGGCCAGAGGGATTTTGAGACATTCCTCTTCCAGAACCGTGTCCAGGTCACTATGTGATGCTGGTGGAAGAAAATGTTTTCTGAATTGCTCCTCCCAAATACCCCAGAGTGGCTCAAAAATATTTAGATCTGGTGACTGTGTAGGCCATGGGAGATGTTCATCAAACCATTCTGTCACAAGTCTTGGTGTGTATATTGGTGCATTATCATGCTGATACATGGCACCACCTTCAGGGTTCGATGTTCAAACCATTAGGTGCACATGGTCATCCAGAATGGTTTGTTAGACCTTGGCAGTGATGTGTCCATCAAGCACAGGAATGTCATGATATTGCAGCCCAAACCATCACTGATCCACCCCTGTGCTTCACTCTGGGCAGCAACAGTCCGGGTGTTAAGCCTCTTTGGGGCTTTTCCACACCGCAACTCCCACGGATGTGGGAAAGACATCAAAGATGGACTCATCAGAGAACAATACATGTTTCACATTGTCCACAGCCCAAGATTTGTACTGTTGGCACCAAAGAAACCAACATTTGGCACTGGCACGAATGACCAAAGGTTTGTCTATAGCAGCCCGACCATGAATATTGACCCTGTGGAGCTCCAGATGTTTTGGTGGAGACGAGAGTTGAGATGCGCATTTAATTCTGCAGTTAGTTGGGCAGTTGTGGTTTTATGTTTTTTGTATATAATCGATATTTCCCATGGACTAAGCCCCCTTCCCCTGGTGGTTAAACACCTACCCACCCAAGAATCCTGTGCACTCACACACAGGTCACTTTATGAGGAATTGAAAAATTAAAACAACCAACCATCTCTGTCAAAACAAATTCTGGAAGATATTTATTTGCAAAGATTTAAACTGCCACAGTAAGACAAGGCTATATTCATAATCTATGGCAAAAATACTATTATAAATGAGGTTAGTGGATAATTCAACAGCAAAAGTTAGTCTATAGAAAAATCATGACTGCAGAATAATTTTATAAAATCTGAACATTTAGTGAAAAAAAACAAATAAAACAATAAAAGGTAAAACGTTCCACATTGCTCTTTGTATTGTAGGGAGATATAGGGGATAGGGAATGATTCAGACAGTGTGAATATGCTTTCTATTGGGGCGAATGAATTCTGGTTTCATGTGAGTGTCACACAAACTGCTGCAGCATGCACACAGTCTGCTCCGGTCCAGAGACACGAGAGCACAGAGCGGATCATATGCGTGAGTCGGCGCAGACAAACGTAATGGACCCATTTGAATTCTGCACAGAATGCTATATTTTATAGAGATATTAGGAGAAATTAACGGTTAAACTAAGAGGAAACTGCTTTAATAAACTCAACAGCTCTGGCTGAGCTGTGAGATAAATGAAACACTATTGGCTATTTTAAAAAAGGGGAGGGACTGTTTGATATGTCCTGCCCTGTCTTCCTGTTTCAGTGGAAACTACATCAATACATTGAATACACTTCAGTGGGCCTTTAAATTTCAGTTACTGTGTGTGTGAAGAACAATTCATAGTGCTCTATACCCAGTGTTGTGATCTTACAGACCCCGGGAGAAAGATGACATGATTTAGAAACAGCAATAAACTCCAGCAAGATAAAGTCCTATTATGCAAAACCATAGACCTTTATCTACAAATAAAGTATAATTAATATTAACATTGATCTTGGAGTGAGTTTGTCGTAACCGAATGCGACGTGCTGTTTGAATGCTGAATGGAGATTGACTGAGAAGAGAGAGTTTCTGTTAACTTTATCTTAACGGCTTAAATATTCATTTGTACCTCACATTAAGCTATTGAATGGCTTCAGAAGTCTTGGAATATAGTGCATGAAAATTTTATGGTGCTTTACAATTTTATTGGTGTTTTTTTTTTTTTTTTAGTTAATTCTAGACTTTTGTGAAAACTTGTGATATAGTTTAGCAAGACTGAACAATAATTCTTTAATGGACATCCAAAGAAATGAATGGCAGTCTTTATAGTAACTCCAAAATAATGACCATGAGTTTTCTTAGAGTTTCTGCTCTATAATTCAATTTGAATGACTAACTGGTACTCTTTGGCAAACGGCTAAGTGCATTCTTTATTTATGTTGAGCGTGGAACTGGTACATAATGAAAATTAAGGGCGCACAGAGACCTTCTGTTAGCTTTCGGTTTTATCCTGTGCATTTTTCAATGGCTGTAATTGACAGAGAATGATGGCCACATGACTGCTCTGTGTGTGAATGTGAAGACCCTTTCACCCACCGTGGCATGACCCCCTGACATGAACTCAAGGAACCCACTGTAATGTTACTGCTGTTGCTTTATTGGCTCGTTGCTTGTTGGAGATCATTACAATCACCACCGCTGTTATGTGACCGTTATGTCACTTCTGAGATAATGTGTGATCTGACTTGTGAAAATTAGCTTCACACTAGGTGTGAACATCACTGGTGGTTTAGTTGAGAGTCTTTGCTCTGAGCTGCTTTTAGACTGTAAGAGATGCACTCAGATGGATGATACCTCGATAAATGTGAGCTTGCTTGTTGTATCAGCAAAAACGTGCAGTATGCTAGATGAGTGATATCGTTTTCAGATGACACTGGTGTAATCCTTCAGAAGTGACTGGTGCTTTAGTGCAGATTGATTGTTCGATCTGCTTTTTTTTTTTCTTGATTTAACTCCTACCTGTCTAGTGTCTAAACCTGACTATTTGAAGCCAAGATGACATGAAATGTCAATGTCAGAATTGACCCTTTTTACTTTATTATGCATAATTCTGTTCCCTATTCTAAAGGAAAAATGTTTTTATAATTTCGTTTGAAGTAACTTTCTCCCCTTCTGAAGTGACTTTTCTGTTGATATCATCAAGGCCTTGTGGTCGTGAAAGAATCATAGCCTTGCGATCACAATCTTTACAATGTGTTTTTACTTGTTTTATAGACAAGTCACAGCGCTCCAAGTCTGCATTGAAAATTTCAAAGCAAAGGGAAGAGATATTGATGCTTATATACTGTGCATATATATTTACTGTGCAAAAGTTTTAGGCCACTACCAGCTTTGTTGTTTTATAAATGTTTTAATGACCATGGATCCATATTTATTTTATTTATTTTTCTGTCTCTTTATTAAGATACAAAAAAAAAAAAAAAAAAAAAAAAAAAAAAACCTGAACAAAATGGCTTCTTTAAGCAAAAATCAGTATTTAGTGTGACCTCCTGGACTTCTTACAGTTTCTCAGAGAAGGAACTCTGAGAAACTTCTCATCAGATTTTGAAAGTTTTCTTGGCCTTCCAGTCCTTTTTCATTCCATTTAGGTTTAAGAGAGCTGGTTCCTGCTATTGCTCAAGTGTAAGAGCAGGTCACGAAATACTTGCTACTTTAGCATATAGAAGCAGTTTTTTCTGATTTTTTTTCTTTCTGTTTTTTTTTAATATTGCATACAAATTTCCTGTATTTTCTGATTATATTCTAATAAATAGATTGATAAATAATTACATATGGTCATTATACCATTGCTAAAACAACATCTAATGGTGGCCTAAGACTTTTGCTCGGTACTGTATATTGGGGATTAAACGAATCGTTGTTGATCAGTCATCCGTACGGACCAGGACCCACGGTTCGGCACGCATGTGATTCGCAGATTAATTTAATTGATTAAAAGTTTAACCACCATAGACTGAAAGTTTATCATTTGCACGTGTTGTTTTGCTAGTTTATACATTCAATAGATCAATAGATTTGAAACCATTCCAGCGCTAGAAGAGGCAAAAGAGAATTTAAAAGGATGGTTCACCCAAAAATGAAATTTATGTCATCATTTACTCACCTTCAAGTTGTTCCAAACCTATATGAATTTCTTTCTTCTGCTGAACACAAAAGAAGATATTTTGAAGAATATGGTTAACCTAACAGTTGATGGACCCTATTGCCTTCCATAGTATGACAATATATTCTTTTGTGTTCAGCAGAAGAAAGAAACTTGTACAGGTTTGGAACAACTTGAGGGTGAGTAAATGATGACAGAATTTTTCATTTTTGGGTGAACTAACCCTTTAATTCGTTACTCGCCTCGTGCGCTGTTATCTGTGCGCATGACAGAACACAGAGAGAGGTGCGTTTCAGATAGGGTGCAAACTCCGAATTAATTTCTCTTTAATGCCTCCTTGCATTTGGATGGACACATACACACTTAATTCGTTCAAAATACCAGTCTCGGCAAGTGTCTCAAAAGAAAGAGAGCAAGAGAAGGATGTATATCATTATTTTGGATCTGTGCATTTGGTCTTAAAGTGACAGCTGCTTATAAATACCTGCTGTTGTCTATATGTCATTAATGTTAATCAAACTACAAAACAGCTTTAACAAAGATTAATCTATATTAAATTTATACAGTGAACATAGAGTTATTTTACATTTAATTGTTAATAAATACTCCAGTTATTTCTCACTTTATTTGTAACTTTGTTAGGCTATATTGTACATATCTATGCTTGTAATTCATGTATTTGTTCTTATTTTTTACTGATTGTTCACTTGCCTTTAGTAATGTTTGCACTTTATTCAAGTTAAGCTAGTAGTTTTTACTGTGGTATCAGAGTACTTAAAGTGTGCTTTAAGAATTAAATGGAAAGCAAAGTTACCCCCACCCCCAGTATATTTTTTTTCTTGCTGATCTGAAAAATGATCTGATCCGTGACTCAAAAACCGTAATACGATCCAAACCTTGAGTTTTGTGATCCATTGAACCACTACAGCATATATCAGGGGTGGCGAACTCCGGTCCTGGAGAGCCACAGTCCTGCAGAGTTCAGATCCAACCCTGATTAAAAACTCACCTGCCTGTAGCTTTCTAGGCTGAATCCCAAATGGCACACTTCTATGCACTTTCGGTCTTGTGGACTTACAATAATATTTTGCAATATAATTGATATTTTATATTATATAATATTGTAGAAATATATATATTTGCCTATTTAGCAAAGCAGGCAATACACTTTTAAGATGCAAGGAAGTCCTATGCAGAAAACACAATTCAATCAATCAATATTTGAAGTTATGGATGTTAAAGTGCCCTGACAGTTGGTCTTAGGTGATATAATCCAGCATGTACCCAGTGTAACAGGTCTGTCTTGTTGGTAGGGTTGCAGCAGCAGCGGGCCGAGCGGGCGGACTGTCCCAGGCTATCATGGATGACAGCTCCTCTCTGGGCAGAGTGAGCGGCTCAACTGAATCTGTGTCAACCGTCACCAGTGAGGAGTTTGTTCTTGTGCCGCCCACCGCTGGGGGCTCCCCCTCCGGCTCAGAGGGGAGGCCCAGACTCAAGGTATCTCTTTCTTCTACAGCCTGCTCAGCATCATATACTATGTGCATTACTCATTTGTTTTAATGTGATAGTATCCTGTCAATAAGAATGAAGTAGGAATCAAGAATGTTTTCTCTCTGCCATCTCTTTGTCTCAGATGTCGTGGAATGGGAGTGAGCAGTTGGAGCGGGCGATGGAGGAGGTGTTGGATGATGTTGGTGATGGACTAGGAGCTGCAGAAGAGAAAGGAAGTCCTACAGCACTCAGCTCTCAGATCAGACCACCCAGCCTGACTCTGGACACAGCCCCCCATGGTACATCCTGCCCCCAGTAACAAACTAACAGACAAGAAAACTAGTAACTGTGTTTTAATCATGTAACTCTGGGATTTGTTTTGATCCTTGTTAAAGCACACCTATAAATATTTTTACAAATGAACAGAGGCAGAGCTGCAGTAGTAGTATTCATTTTCAGGGCTATTATATATATACGTTATATTTAATCTTAAATATTTAATCCAAATATGTTATATTACAATGTTCTTAATTTGTATGTATTCAATGAAATTGAATATATAAATAATAATAATAAATATTTAATTTTTTTATTTGTTTATACAAAGCAGTCAATATGGTTTTTATTTTTAATATCTTAAAATGTTAAGGTAAGCAAGGTAAGGTAAGCAGGTTTACATGCAAGGAAATCCTATGCAGATGTAGAAAAGATATTTAAGGAGCACACATGGGTTTCAGCAGATGCCATCTAAACTAGCTATCTGCTTCCTGTTGCCAAGTGCTAAAACTAGGGGGCTCTGAACACACTTCCTCTCTACCTTGTACAGTCTTCCTCTTTCAATCACTTTTGACAATGGAGTTTATTGTTTGAGGATTGCAGTATGATGTCAACAAAAGACTCTAAAGAAACAGTTGCCATAAAACACATTGTTCCACCTCTAAAATCTGATTGGATAAGGCAGTTGATTTGCATAACATCTTAAAAATAAAAACACATTGTAAAGAAAAAAGACCCGTTTCTTCAACCTTGTACTGACACTTCATTGTCTGTATCCACAGAAGCGTCAGCAGCGGTTTTGGAGAGTGCGACAGTACAGGAGGAAGACAGCGTGCAGTTCAGTAAACTGTCCTATCTTGGCTGCACCTGGGTGAAGGCCCCTCGTAACGAGACAGAGGCCCAGAAAGCCATGGCCACCCTGCGGGCAGAGAGTGCCATCCCCATCCCCATCACCCTCCATGTGCCCAACGGCCCAGATGGTTGTGTCCGGTCAGTCATTTGCCAAAGACCACTAGTTTAAAAACATTCATTTTGTATTTTTCTATTAAAATACTTTTTTTTTTTTTTTTTTTTTTTTTTTTTCCATTGCAAATTATATTCTAACACCTTAATGTCAGATTTTAAAAGTACTTTTTGTACAGATTAGTGAAAAAGCTTCTATTTTGTATTTTTTCATTACATGTATATCTTAAAATGTTCCGTTTGTTTATAGATTTCTCCATTTATTCCAGATTTATTTGGCATTTTTACATTTTATTTATTTTTTCATTACAAATGATCTTCTAAAACTTCCTGTTGATTTACAGATTTACTTTTTGAAGGCTAATCTAACCTATCTATATATATATATATATGTGTGTGTGTGTGTGTGTATATATATATATATATATATATATATATATATATATATATATATAGATAGATATAGATTTTTCTAATTTCAATTTTTTAAATGATTTTTTACTTTTTTTTATTAAATATTACAATCTAAAACTTTGTTTACTTTCAGATTTAAATAGCTTTTTGAAATCCTGAATAATCCTGCATTTTTCTAATTTTAATACATTTTTTCCCATTACATTTATCTTAATGTTCTTTTAATTATTTAATTTATTCCAGATTTATTTATCTTTTTTTTTTTTTTTTTTTTTTTTTTTTTTATAATTTAATACTATTGATTAAGCATTCCATTTTTATTTTGATTAGCAGGTTTATGTCAATTTTCTGTGTTTTCTCAGACTTTTGGACACCACTGTGTATATTACATCAGATGCATCTCACAACCGGTCATAATGTGTTTATTTGCACTTCTTCCCCCTGAGGATTCATAAAAGCTTTTAGATTGAGCACATTTAGCTTTCTTGCTCTAAGATGAACCGCATTCAAATGGGAGTGCAAAATGTGACTTCTAGTTTCTAGAGACAAAAGTCCTTGTGATCTTCATATTGTGTGTTTGACTGTCAAGAGGTAACACAGCTGTCACATGAGCTGCTTTTAGCTCCTGCTTTCAGGTTCGCAAGCGTGGTGTTGCACTTCTGTTTTCTCACCCTGTGTGTTTTTTACTTTTTCTCAGGAACTGTGGTATAACCTCAGATCGATCATCTCACTCTTTCTGCTGTGTAAACCTCAGAACCAACTCATAAGTTAGCTAAGCAGACTTTGATGCACATGGAATGTGCTGCTTCTATTCTGGTGACACTGAACAACATTTTAGTGCCTTAGCACATCATTATGTGTTAAAGTACAACATCTAAAATATCTTCAGTACTTATTTTGACTATATATTTGACTATAAATGTAAATATCCTATTTCGTGTTAGCAATCGCACTAAAAGTGTTTTGACCTATTTTGCTGACTCCAGAAACCTTATGTTTTTTTGTAATAGATTTACGATTATGTGATACCTTGGCTTTTTCTTGTGATCTTTAAGGGGTCATATTGTATGATCTGACAAGCAGCAATCACAATGGACAGAACAAAATGCACTCGACTTTAGTTATAAAAAAAATCTTTTTTTTTTTTTTTTTATGTTTTTTAACAACTGTAGGATTGTCGACCAGGCCACAGGAACAGAAATTGCATCTTTTCCCATCTATAAGGTGTTGTTCTGTGCACGAGGACACGAGGGGTCTGCCGAAAGCGACTGCTTTTCCTTCACCGAGAGCTACCGCAGCTCAGAGGACTTTCAAATCCACGTCTTCTCCTGCCATATCAAAGAGGCTGTGAGTTCAGTAATGTTCAGTGTTCAGAGTCAGTTTTTAAATGCAGAAATCAACTAAGCTCAACCTCCTTTCCTTATTTAGGTTAGTCGCATCCTCTATAGCTTCTCAACGGCCTTCAAGCGATCTTCAAAAGCTGCCACAGATATGCAAGACTCGGCGTTGCCATTTTCCCCTGATAGTGACGTCTTCACCTTCACCGTTTCTCTAGAAGTGAGAGAAGATGATGGCAAAGGAAACTTCAGGTCTGTCATTACTCACTTCTAGAGAAGCTTCAGTTCTGCCTACGTCTCGCTCTATGTTTGTTTTTACTGTTGCTATTCATGAACTGTTGCATTATTTGTTTTCCATTGTTTATTTGGTTATTTCCCTCTCTCTTCCTCTACATTTTGCAGTCCAGTACCTAAAGACAGAGATAAATATTACTTCAAGCTGCGGCAGAGTGTACATAAAAAAGTGTCTGTCACTGTTCAGCAGATGTCCAACCAGGAGCTGGTAATAGAGAGGTGGGTTCTGGGAAGTGGCCATCAGAGGTCAGAAATTCATATATTTTGCCATTTCACTGAACCATATTTAGCTTTTTACTTTGACTGCCAGGGTCTTGCCTTTAAAGACTCCATAAAAATGGCAGATGATTTACAAAAAAATTAAACCGAAAGTGGTGGAACACATGTAAGGGTTTTTTGTATAGATTGGCAATAGGCTGAAGTTTATGTCACAGCCATGAACCACAATTAGTTACTTGCTATTGCTAGTCAAAAGCAGACAACAGGTGACATTCATAGATATAAATAAATTATATAATGTATTTATTCAGAAATAATTTATTTATACATATTTGCACAATGTATTAAATTATTTAATTTATACATGTACATTATTTAATTATATAAAATATAAAATTTTCTTTTACATTTATTTGCATTCTTGTATAGTAATTTATTATATCTTTTACATTTTTAATGGCAATTATTAGGTTGTATATCATGTAAGATTAAGATATGTATATATAATATAGATTTTACATTATACATTATATATATGTGTATATATATATATATATATATATATATATATATATATATATATATATATATATATATATATATATATATGTATATTATAAACAAATCTTTAATACATACGCACACATAAAATATATATATATTATAGAACAAATTTGTGCAAAAGTCTTAGGCACGTTAGTATTTTCATCAAAAACAACGTCTCCAAGATGCTTTAAGAATTCTAAATGCTAAGCTACCTGAAAAACTATGTGCAACTGTACCCAGGACACAATTTATTTAGTTAATAGAAGTTAATTAATAAAATGTCATAAATAGATTTGATTTTTTTAAAAGCATCCTCACTTTACAGCATTTTCGTTTTTCCTTTTTGGTGAAACCACTAATGTGCCTAAGGCTTTTGCACAGTACTGTGTGTGTGTGTGTGTGTGTGTGTGTGTATTACATGTCAGATTACATTAAATGTATACATTTGATATATAAATGTATTTGGAGGTGAAACATATAAGTGTGATTCATTGTGCAACCACTTGATGTCGCTCTAGTCACAGTAGAGACAATCCTCCTCACTTTGTGAGATTTGCTATGAAAATGAGCCCATCACAAATGTTGCCACACTCTGAATAAACCTCACAGTGACATCAGCTCCTGTCTGATAAAACTAATGCTGCTATTTCATAGTGTATTACATAATGAAAGAAGCTCCAAATCACACTGTCAGAATATTATGTGATATATAATTCTTCTTCCTCACAATCTAAACCATTTACTTGTTGTCCAGGTGCTTTGGGATGCTGCTGAGTCCTGGTCAGAAAGTTCGTAACAGTGACATGCACCTCCTTGACATGGTGAGAAACGTTTCTGGAGTTTTTTCCCCCCAGTATTCTCATTATGTGACTGCTTGTGGTTGAGCTGTTATAGCTATACCTCAGGCTCAATATTATATGTTAATTTCTTTTATCTCGACTCATTTCAGTTACCTTTCTGTTGCCAATTTTAGAAACACTTAATGGAAATGTAGGTTTTTAATTATTCATTAAAAACATAATTTTACAAAGGCCCTTGAGCAAGTTAAGCTATGGCGATTTGCACATCAAGTCTAAAAACAATTAGCAGCTCAATCAAGCGTAATTGGGTTCACAGGGACTCTTGAATCCAACATTTTACAAGGCTTAATGTAATACTTTTCTGCAGGAAGCTTGTTTACCATCTGTTAATGTCATCAATTGATACTTTGCCCAAAAATTTGTAAATTAGAGCCGTTAATAGATCAAAATAATCATAATTAATCCCATTATTTTTATTAGATTCGTTAACGCAATTAATCTCAAAATCTCTGCAATTTGACACTAAATACATATTTCCCCTTTTAAAATATACTGCACACTGTTTCCATTCCTCTTCTAAAGAAACAAAACAATAAGAAAGATGTCTTATTAATGCTATAGCAGGTGTTTTTCATTTGATTGTATTTCATATTTGTGGCGTGTTAATGATATTCAGTGAAATTCTGCCTTGCAAAGACTGCAAATGACATTACTTTTAATAAAAGTCCCATATTGGCTTGATTTATAGATATTTAATTAGCCATTAAAAGAGTCTGTCTCTTTAATTTCCCTCAACCCAAATGAATAAATGCTTGTCAAATTAGATAAATGCATTTGCTATCTTAAATTTACCACTGTTAAATATATTTAATGAAACTCTGATGTAATCCTGTAGCTCTAGTTATTATAGAAGTTTTGAAAACTTGATAATTTTCGTGTGGTTGCGTTTGAAGGAGTCTATGGGCAAGAGTGCCGACGGGAAGGCGTATGTGATCACTGGCACCTGGAATCCGAACATTCCGGCTTTCCAGCCACTGAACGAGGACACACCGAAAGGTGAGAGCTAATACACAATCCTTTGAAACTGTGAAGCACTTCTCAAGTGTCTCTAATTCTTTTCATTGCACATTAAGCTGTGGCCAAGTTTACGGTTTTCACAGAAATTCACACTTTTTCCTGCCATCTTTTTTTTTTTTTCTCCATCAGCTTTTCTTGTCATGTTCAAAATGTGTGCCATCTCTCACTGACAGCAATACAGTTTGAATTAATTTTCATCTCAGTATGACCTGTACTAGAGGTTGACTAATAATGGTTAGTTGACCCAAAAATGAAAATTCTGTCATTAATTACTCACCCTCATGTCGTTCCAAACCTGTAAGACTTTCGTTCTTCTTCAGAACACAAATTAAGATTTTTGATGAAATACGAGAGTTTTTTTTTATCTCCCATAGAAAGCAACAAAATGACCACATTCAAGGTTCAGAGAAGTAGTAAAGACATTGTTAAAATAGTCAATGTGACTACAGTGGTTCAACGTTACGAATGCGACAAAAATACTTTTTGTGCACAAAAAACAAAACAAAAGACTTTATTCATCAATTTTTCCTCTTCCTTGTCAGTCTCCTCCACAGTTGACACAGTGAAAGCAGTGCAGAGCTTCCGTGTTTACTAACCAAATTAACCCTTTAATGGATCATGTATACAATATATAGATAATTATATGGATTTTGAAATACATTTAATGTTACAGTTATTAATGTATGTCTGTGTGTGTCTAAATGTTTGTTTAATTTTATATAATTTTAAATTAATTCTAAATTATAACTAACTTAAACTACTAATAAATTACAAAATAGAATGTATGTTAAACATACATTATATAGTGCATACATTATATGTCCATTATTATTATATTAAATTTATATATGTAAATATTTTTGAAATTCCCTCAAAAGTGTTATTAAAACTGTTAACTGACAATTTCTTGTTTATTGTACGTAATTTATATTGTTTAATTTAAAAAATATTTTTAAATACTTTTTAAAAATTGTAATGTTTAATTTTATATAATTTATTTAATAATTAAGTCATAAAATATTAAAAAAATGTATAATTTTATATAATTGAATGTTATGCAGTTTTATTTAAATATATTTAAAGTATATACTTTTGAATATACATTATGTAAAGCACTTATAAATTTATATAAATACCAAAAAGTATTGTAATACATAAAATATACATAAACTTTAAGTGTGTGTGTGTATATGTGTGTGGAAAATAAATAAATATATATATATATATATATATATATATATATAACACACACACACACACAATATTCACAATTCACTGAAAAATATTTGTATATATTTATTGTCAATTAACAAGGCTCTTTGTAATGATGATGATAAACAAAAAATATATATCAGGATGTCTTAGTGGACCAACTTGGAAACGGGAAGCAGCAATGGCCCTTTTATTTAATGACTCAAATGTCTAGAGTCTGAGTAATCCTCATCATAGTGTATAGTTTATTTGGTATGAGGCCAGTCTGGAAGCAGTGAAACTGCAGCTTTAATGTTCTGTTGTGAAATTATATCGAGTTTACTTAGAAATTAAATTCCAGACTGGTAGATTCAGATAACCACCTCAATTTTAATAACGAATAATTCAGTGACCTGAATGAACTGAGTTTCTCATTTCAAGTCTACACTTTATTACACTCTCAGTAAAACATTTCACGGACCTCGTCATGGTTTTTTGTCCGTTTGTAAGTCTCAATCGGGACTCACCACTGATCTATTATTTACCTTCCCATCTTTCTCACCGCCACCTTTTCTGACCTGACTCTATCGTAATTGGAATCTATTTTCAGCCGTTCCCTCGTAAATCATTTACCTATTGCCGTTCTTGTTTCCTGTTAATCGATATAATAAAACCCCTTAGTGTGAAACAGGCTGGTTTTCATTCATAATTTGTGATTTGTTTCTCTCAGCGGTCTGGTTTGTTTCATAATTATAGGGCTCACCTGCGAGAATAGCAGTATCCAGAATGCTACATCTTGCCACACTTGCATGGAGATGTATAACACGTTTTAGATAGTTACTTTTTTGCTGTACTGTATATCTAATTCAACTCTTCGTTTCAGTGTAAATGAGATGAAACATGCATGAAACTTTTACACTTCCTTGAGAAGAATATGCAATGGGGAAATGATGTGTGTGGGACTTGGTTTTTTTTAATTTGATTGGCTGATGAAAAGTGGGTTTGTGATGCTACTGGTTAATATTTTCCCTGCCTACATCGAGGCAGTTTTGTCTTTAACTGTAAACCTTTTCCCCTCCAGATAAGCAGGTATACATGACGGTGGCGGTGGACCTGGTGGTGACCGAGGTTGTAGAACCTGTTCGGTTCCTCATGGAGGCACTAGTGCGGGTCTATCCGGCTAATGAGAGGTTCTGGTATTTCAGCAGGAAGGCCTTCTCTGAAACTTTTAACCTCAAGCTCAAACAGGTACACTACTGAGTTCTGAACCCCTCAACTCAAGTACTTTACACATAAATATTTGGTTGACTTAATTTTACATTAAGTTTTACACTTAATTTTGGCATTTACTCTCTTTTTCGAGTCCCATAAGTTTGTCTAAATTAAAAGAAATAAGTTAATAGAACTCAAAATAATTTACTTAAAATATATCAGTTCTGTGTGTGAACATGAAAGAAAAAGAAAGTGCTAAATACTCATAAAAGTTGATTTGATGGAACTAATTTGTTTAAGTTAAGTTTGTCCTACTCAAACCAATTCATTATTTTGAGCGTTAGAGTTTAGTGTTTAATTTATCTTATGCACTTCTTTTCATTTCACCAATTAATGTACTTAATAAATTATAATAAAATAAACAAGAATAAGAAATATATTAAGCTGGGTTCAGGGAAGGTATTTAAAAAAAAAAAAAAAAAAAAAAAAAATTATATACCTTTTATTTCATCAATTATTTTATTTCATTAAACATGATCACCTTTAAAAGTTATAAAAGTAATGTGACAGTGGCAAAAATCTTTTAGTTATTAGGATTTCAAAATAAAATTTCTTATATTTGGGAGTTGAAATTTGACCTGGAAACAATCTTGACAGGCTTTGTAAGATTCACCCATTTCTTGCGAAGCCTGTGAACCGCATATGAACAGTTATAGACTGCAATATAGCAGTTGCACAGATTGGAGAACAAACCTTGAGGAAGGAAGTGAGCTTTTGTGAAGGGTGAATAGGAGCAGTAACTCCTGGAAGCTGTGAAGCGGCAAATGGAGGCTTTGTATAATTCGTAGCTTAATAAGAGGCCCGGCGCTCATTATCATGCTCAAGTAATTAGAGCTTGCAGCCTGCATCTCTGCCTGATTGCCTCCGTAGCTATCTTATCGCAGAGAGAAAGAATGCCTGGGCTGTAGTTAAAAGCTAATTAAAAGATAATATTATGGCGTTAGCGATAGACCCTGCCCATTCTCCACGTTATTTTATTATTCCGTATTTGTTTACGCTGCTCATTAGGTGCAAGGAATTAGCGTGTAATTATTCTGGCTGTAAACATCATTCTTTGCCTGTAGTACAGTTCCACTTTGCAATTAAAAATGGAAACGATGGTTTACGTAAGAGCCACATGGCGCGAGGGAAGCAGTGTCAATAGAAATGTTTGTAAGAGTGACTTGAAGCGGAGTAGTACGGGTCTAATCTCGGCAAACCTCTTTTTCTATCGCCACTTGTTTTAATTTCCTCCCGCGTGTGTAATTATGTATTTGTCATTTCCCCTGAAGCAGTAGTGAAGGTGAAGCTAACTTTGAATGCTTTGAAGCATTTGAAGAACTTTGAAGAATTTTTATGGTGCTTTTTTGTCTTTTAGTCCCTTATTTATTTTCATTCCTTTTGTGTCATACTAGTTAGGAACAACATGAGGTTCATTTTGGTGTTCTCTGTGTTTTTTTTCTATGGCTTTGACACGCAGTATGTGTTTGCTCTATATGTTTGTAGGGCACTGTGAAGGGCAGCCAGGGAGATGCCATGTATGAAGTGGTCAGCCTGCAGAAACATACAGAATGTGCGGCTGGAACACGTGTCCGCCTGCAGTCTCCCACGGAGGAAGAGGAACCAGAGGAAGGTATGTCACCGTCTAGTTTATCAGAGTGCTTTTCTGTGTTTTATGTTTGTTGTCATTTTGAGGCCTCCATCTTAAGGTGAACTCCTTTAAAGGAACCCTACACTTTTGTAGTCTGCTGAAGTCCACTTACAATGTTAGTCATTTAACTTTATTGGAGCATTTTTCACACTATCTCTGACTTTAAAGTCACCATGAAATCAAAATTGACAATTCTTAGTTTTTTTACTGAAGGTTGCAGTGCTTATTATAAATTATTTATCTGTGCATATCCTTTTTTTTTTTTTTTTTTTAATTCATATACCTCGTAATCTTTAATCAAAATGTTAACCTCCCTATTAGGGCTGTCACGATATCAGATTTTTCACACCATGTTTATCATGGCCAAAAGAATTCACAGTAATGAAAAATCGCAATATCTATAGATACTTTTGATGAAATCCGATGGCTCAATAAGGGCCTCCATTGCCAGCAAGATAATTAACACTTTCAAATGCCCAGAAAGCTACTAAAAGCATATTTAAAACAGTTCATGTGACTACAGTGGTTCAACCTTAATGTTATGAAGCGACGAGAATACTTTTTGTGCGCCAACAATATCTAGTGATGGCCGATTTCAAAACACTGCTTCATGAAGCTTTACAAATCTTTTGTTTCAGTGGTTTGGATCGCGTATAAAACTGCCAAAGTCACGTGAACTATTGAAATTTCAAAACACTTACGACGTAACAAAGCCTTGTTTACTGAAATCACGTGACTTTGGCCTCCGAACCACTGATTCGAAACAAAAGATTCGTAAAGCTTCGAAGCAGTGTTATGAAATCGGCTATGACTAGATATTGTTGAAAAGTTATTTTGTTGTTGTTTTTTGCGCACACAAAGTATTCTCGTCGCTTTATAATATTAATGTTGAACCACAGTAGTCACATGAACTGTTTTAAATATGTTTTTAGTACCTTTCTTGGCACTGAAAGTGTAAATTAACTTGCTGGCAATAGAGGCCTCACTGAGCCATCGGATTTCATCAAAATCTTAAAGTGTGTTCTGAAGATGAATGAAGGTCTTATGGGTGTGGAATGACATGAGGGTGAGTAATAGAATTTTCATTTTTGGGTGAACTAACCCTTTAAATCAATGATAAAATTCTGAGGTTTTTGGAACATTTTTAAGACCATGCTATGTGATTTCATTTAGAGGAGACTAAAATGCTAACCGTTTTTAGCTTAGCTCAGCATCAAAATTCAATTTATGAGAATAACTTTATGGAATTATGGAATTTAAATAGCATAACTAGCAAAATAATTGCAACTTACAGTACTCTCTATATAGTAGTGTTGTCACGATACTGGAATTTCTAACTTCGATATGACACCTTGAAAAGTATCGATATTTGATACCATTTTCGATACCAAAAATGCTGCATATACTGTCTGTCATATAGATATTTTTAATATTATTTCTTTTTTTGTCCATCCATTGAAAGTCTACGCAATCAAAAATGTAAAGATTAATCAATTAAAGTTACACAAGTTAATCAGTCAAGAGCAGTAAGTGATTGCATGTGCTGCATCTTCTGCTTTATGATGGCAGCATTAAGGTGCGATACCGCTACCTATTGTACTTTGGGATGTCAGCCAGGTGCTGGATTATTTACATGTCATGTTATCATATGTATACTATTCATTTTAAACATTATGGTTATCGCCAATACCGGTATATTGTCACACCCTTAATTAACACAATATCAATATTTCATGTTTTGAATATCACGGTTATTGTCAAAAATATATCGTGACACCCATACTCGCTATATATCCTCCACAACTAACTGGAAACCATTCAGATCTGCCTCCATTTAGTTAGCAACAGCCAGCTTCCTACAATCCAATCAATTCCCGAAGGATGAAATCAAGCCCTGATGAAATCATTACAGAAGCCATTTCACTGGGATATATATACACATCACAATAGGGAATAAATGACTATCGCAACTTCCATTTCATGCTGACTTCAAGAATTCAACAGGCTTGTGGCTACTGTACCTTTAAGACTTCTATATTTAAGCTCTGTTGTTACATAACAGTAAAAAATGTAACAAATAACATGTAAATACTGTGATATATATACTTGCCCCATCTACCCCCATCCAGTCTCACAAATACAGGGAAAAATGACCAACTCTGAGTTTATTCAGATGGCTTTTCAGAGTGTGAGAGAGTGAACTTATGTATGTACATGCGGACGTAAAAAGAACAGATTGCTTTGGCAGCAAAGCTTTAGCAGGGCCATTTGTTATGCTGTTTTTTTTTCTTTAAATGTCAATGCTAACACATCAAGTGAATGAGATCATCCATCCAGATTTTTCCCCTCCAAATTTTAACGTGATCAACATTTGTGCCCCTTACGTTTTCCTGCCTGCGGTTTGGCAGCACGAATCCATCGCAAGCTTTAATTTAGTCTCGGCCCATAGCTCTAGGTGAAGTGTATCAGCCGCCTGTCTTTTTCGCCAAGCGGAGATGGCCTGTGTTTTTGACAGGGTGCCACAAGCCGGAGATGTGAAACCCTGGCGGCTTTCAAGTGGTTATCAGCGCCCATTTCAGAAGAATGGATTCCAATTTGGTTAAGTGGTATTGGCTCTCGGTCTCTGTGTCATCTGACCACCTGGAACTGGCCGTGTTTTCTTTTTTCTTCTGTTGTCTTGGGTTCTGCTCAATTGGTTTTTTCATAAAACATGGAATAATGATTACATGGGTTTTAGTAGCATGTTAAATATCACTTAAAGGACTATTCTGAGTTATTTACTACCTAATATCCATGAACAGTGTGATAGTTGCATATTTTAAATGTTTATTTGCTGTGCTGTCTGCTTGCTAGTTGTCCATTATGGCACAAATGCTGTCTTAATATTCCTAGAACATTTTTAGCTTTTTTGCTTGTATAGTGTACTTGGAGCGGAGCAGAATGCAAGACTTTTTACATAATATAGGTAAAGTTGAAGGTTGCCAGATTTGGAGGTTGTTTGTATTTTAGAAAGCATAAATACAGGGACTACATATGTTGGCAAAACAGAGCTGGAATAAAATGCGAGTGTCTTGTTATGGATAAATTTCCTTAGGCTAAGCAAATACTTTTTTCCACATGGTCAGGTCTCATATTTGATAACATTAAGGATGTAGAACTAATTGAACTGTTGTAACTCATAAATCATTTGAAAAATGTATGAATATATGAACATTTAAAGAGAACATATACATCCACAAAATCGATTTAGTCAATTTTTGTCATTATTATTTTAAGTTAATTAGCTGAAAAGTTGCCAAAGACTAGCTGACTAATCGACCTTAAAGGGATAATTCACCCAAAAATGAAAACTTTGTCATCATTTACTCACCCTCAAGTTGTTGAGTTTCTTTTGTTGAACACAAAAGAAGATATTTTGAAGAATGTTGATAACCAGGCGGTTGACGGCAGCCACTGAGTTCCATAGTAGGAAAAAAAAATACTATGGAAGTCGATGGCTACCATTTAACTGTTGCCGAAATTTTATTTATTTATTTATTTTTTTTATGTTTTATGATCAATATGTACAAGTGCAAAACTCAATACCGCAATGCTAAAGCATTCTGGGTTGTTCCTAAGGTGGTTTATTAAAATCCATAATCCAGAGTATGAGCAATATTGATAAAATTGACTGAAATGGTCACAGATATATTGTCATGCATAATTTCTTTACACCAAAATATTTTCCGCCTTCTATTGCATTTAATCAATCAGAACTTGTTGTGTGTAGCTTCTCTGTGGACCTTTTGCGAAATAAACTAATAATTCCTTTTTATTCAGCCATTCTCACTGAATATCATTTGGTTTGTGCAATTTATTCTGGGCTGTACAAGAAAGTCATTGTTGTTTTTGGAAGTGTTCACCCTCGCCAGCTTTCTCTACCATTTTTGAGCTCATTTGGGGAGCCAGATGGAAAAGCAGATTCATCCGCCCACATCTGCTATAGAACCACTATGTCACCTTGCGACAGAGGCCCTTCTCAAGGCTGGTCTGTCTTTCTCTCCCTTTCGCTCTCTCTCTCTCTCTCCCTATCTCTATCTCTCTCTCTTCTTGCGACGTTGCCAAGGTACTTGTGCAGTAAATGTAAAAAGAAGCCCTTTTAAAGCATTTCAAAAGAAACCACTGTGTTCCAGACCTCACATCGGGGATTGTAAAACGTATGGCATTTGAGACTCTCGCTGGAGGTCATGAACATTGTAAATGGGCTCAAGAAGCAATGCCTTGTGAGTCCTCAGTTCAGTGACCCATAAATTCATCCCTGCATTTAGGAGTAGAAGCGTTTTTGTTCTTTATTTGAAGATCATTACAATAAAACTGGCTGCTTCTTGCCATAATTACCATATGTTTTATCACAGTATTACCAGTGTTTTTGGTCTTGCATAGTTGTACCAGATGCATTCCCTCACTTTTCTCTCCAAACGTCTTTACGGGCGGCCATTTTGTGGACACAGACCTTGAGATATGGGCAGAGAGTCTGCTGGTCGGCTCTTAATGACCTTTGCAGACATTAAGTCCAAGACATTTTCTTTATCACCTCAAGGCGTGACAGTAATCTTGGCACTCCGCGGCCCTGACTAATGCAGGTGCGTACGCTGTATAACTCACCTCGGTCTTCTGGATGCTGCAAGGACGATTCTATAATTTCGTCTGAACACTGTGTTTCATAGGAGTTGTGCAGCATCCTAACCTGCCCGAATGGTGTCATTCGAAGTGCTGCCCTGCAAGGAGTTGAAGGAGTGATGTTTGCCTACAATGTACATATCTTGTACCTTATGACTCAGGGTGTAGACTCTCACCAGAGGGTCATGACTTGAGCTTAAAGTGAGTTCTGAGTGTGTCACTTATCTGAAAGTAGACTTCCCATGTCTTTGTTTCACTCCGGGACGTGGACCGTCTGTGTGATGTAGTTTTAGACTGCATCCGAAATCACATATTTCCCTACTATGTAGTAGGTGAAACGGTTTGTGAAAAAAGTAGTATGTCCAAATTCACAGTGCACATAAAAGAGTAGCAAAAAGTACAGATAACTTGCTACTTCCACTGAGATTCTTAAGTGTGCATATGATGGACACTTGACTATATCATGGGGCCACGGGAGAGGATTTGTGAATGGAAGTGAAGCAAAGCAGTTGATGCTGTTAGGTCACATGATAATGACAACATGGCGAATGTAGTACAGTGCATAACAAATTTATTTGACGACCACCCAATGTTAAGTGTGTGCCACAGCTGCCCTAAACTAACTAGTATTGGTGATTACCAAAATCATTTATGTTTTTGTATTGGTTAATCCACACCAGTATGTTTAAGCTCTTTAGTCACAGTAGTGTTTCTAATGCTAAAAAAGAATTATTGTTGGGATTTAATGGATTCAAAGATAGCTTGCACAAAAGTTTCACCAAAAGCAAGTCTTTGGGAACAACTAGAAACTATTTGGTAGTCAGTAACAACAGAGACTGTGGAAAAGTACATAAAAACAATACAAGCAAGAAAGCAAACTGTTATCAAGGCCAAAAGAGGCCATACAAAATAAAAATAAAATACATTTT
This sequence comes from Hypophthalmichthys nobilis, assembly GCA_037950665.1. NCBI lineage: Eukaryota > Metazoa > Chordata > Actinopteri > Cypriniformes > Xenocyprididae > Hypophthalmichthys > Hypophthalmichthys nobilis. Next base: position 37,508,885 of record CM075476.1, read on the forward strand.
TTTTTTTTTTTTTTTGGTTATTGTGTGAATAAAGACTATTTAGTTGTTTCAGTTTTTTTTTTTTTTTGCCTAATAAATGACAATATATATATATTTTGTTTTAAACAAGTTTTTGTGTTTTCTCTTTATTATGACAGGTGGTCTAATAAATTTAAGCACTGTGTGTCTGGATTACATTCATACTTGACACATTCACACTATATAGAACATACTTTTTTTTTAACTGTCACAATGTAATTATTCAAAATAAGTACCTACTCCGAGAGTATGTGATTTTGGATACAGCCTTTGTAATAAGTACAATCTGCTGATTCTGTCCAGACAGTGATTTTAGTGCTTGAAAAGAAAGGTCCACTAGTGTGCACATGCTGAAAGGCTTGCATGTTTAACTGTGCACAAGACAGAAAATTAAGTATACCTGAGCTTTTAGTTCTTAATAATGATTGGTTACATTTAAATGTCTCTCTTAAAGCATGGCGGCAGAATGCCCACCATGTAGCCATGATTGAGCCAGTGTTATTTCGCCAGTTTGTTTTTTAATTTTAAGGTGCGGTCACATTTACCTCAGCGAAATCCAGTTATTTCAATAGGAATCCATGCGATCTGGAATTTTGCAAATTTCATTAGGGAGAAAAATTTCCCCTTAGCAGATTTTGCAACTGGTTCAAGTTTGTCACGCAAATTCTTGTTAACCAACAGAAAGCTGCTTGGTTTGAAAGTGGTTTGAAGTGTGTGAGTGGTCTTTTATACATCACTACATTATTGTCAATGAATAATGAATCTTTTTTTTTTTTTCCTGCAAAATTTTGCGAAAATTTCACAAATATGTTGCTAATGTGACCACACCATTGAGTCATAGGTTTTTCATTTTGACTAGCATGTAACTGTTCAAATTCTTACGCATTTGCAATATTATTACGCAGTATTATGTTTGTTGTCTACGTATTATTAATCTCATATGTATAGGTTGCGTTTCAGTGAGTTCATTATCCCTCTGGCAAAGCTTTTTAGTTTACCGCTACATATCAAATCATTCCACAACAATCCACAGTTAAGACTGGAATATATGAAACAGTCATATCTCTCGCCCCTGGATATGTCTTAACTGAACTTAAACAGAACTTAAATAGTCGCATGTATATCAGTATATTGGATCCGTGCAATCGGTCTTGAAATGACAGCAGCCTAATATTCTTGCTGCCATCTGTGTTATTGATGTTAATCAAACTAGAAAAGACAAAGAGAAAATCACTCATTGCTCTTTAGTAGATTTAGTAGGATTAATCTATATTTAATTTTATACAGTAAAGACTATGCAGTGTTGTTTTACATTTGATTACTTTCTGTTGATAAAGATCGTTCTGTTTTTTTTATTTTTTTTTTATTATTGTTTCACAGGAAATGATATATTTGTTCATCTCTAAGATGTTCCTTATCACCTCTAAGAGAGGGAATAGCATGTGTTGCTTGCCAATAAATAAATGTTTTTGATACTTTTGATAAATGATACTTTCTCATCGGTTAATTTTTATACTTAAAATACATTGTTGTTGTTAAGAATAGTATTATTTTTTTCTGTGATCGGTATCTGTCATCATATCGGCCAATACTGCTTCCAGTGATTGGTAATCTGTGATCGTCCCCGAAAATCTTGATCGGAGCACCCATTAAGTGCGTTGTTAAAATCTTGTGGTGTTATTTTTTTTTTTCTTGTTATATTTTTGTCTACAGTATGTTTAAATTAAAATATCACACATTTTCATCTCATTATATATTAATTATTGGCAAAACAAATGGTAACAAATATTCGTCTTTGTCCCCCACTGTACAGATAGCGACAGTGAGATCTATAGTGGGACAGGAGACGTGTCAAAGGACTGTCCCGAGATGATTCTGGAATCCTGGGGAGGGATCCTCAAGAGATGGTGAGACTTTTGGCTCAACTTGAGACATTTAAGTTTGTGGTATGGTCAGATTTGGAGCGCACGGTCCATATTGAACATAACTGCAGAAAACAAACTCTGTCGCGCCGTCTGTCTTCCATCTGTCAGGCAAGGAAACCTGTTGGCGCGACCAAAGGGTCTGTCTGCCCTGGTGAAGCCTGGGATCCCAGAGGCCTTACGAGCTGAAGTATGGCAGCTCCTGTCTGGCTGCCACAACGATCAGGCTTTGCTAGAGCAATACCGCATCCTCATCACCAAGGTAAGAGTTGACAACCGTTACAGCTGTTTTTTGTTTTCAAAAAGTCCAATTTTATCCAACTAGCATGAATACGTTCCTCAATGCAGGCGCAAATCCACATTTAAGGTATTTTTATTTTGTGTTCATTGCTATTTTAGTAAATGTAGCTAATGCTCAACAGCAAGGTGAACCAAGGGAGGTTGTACGAATTGGTTGGCTTTGAAGTGAAATTTAAAATTGCTTTGGACACGCTTTGGTCTTTCAAAGTGCTTTTGGTAAGGAAAGGCAGTGGTCTGAAGAGCAGAAGAGCTGTTTTTCAAGGGTAAAATTGATGATCTTAACTTACTAGTTTCCATTTTGTCAGCAGGATGAGCCTTTGTAGTATAGCAGGCTGTTTATTTACAAAACATATTTTCTACCCATATTGATGCTTCGCTCAGATGTACGTTTAACCCTCTGAACTCATGGAAACGGAGCTAGTCAAATGTTTTAGCGGTGCTGAGAGCACATCTAATTGCTTTTTCAAAAAGCAATGTCACAGCAAATTTGAGCGATTACAGCACAACTACAGGTCTAAGACGGCTGATTATCTGGGATAGGACTGTTCCCTTTTTGCAGGCTACAGCTTTTTTACATGTTTGAAAAGCTATTTCTTTCATGTTGTTCTTGCGGTCAGACTAGTTCTCATGCCAAGCGTAGTCAGTGACTGGAACTTTCCCACACTGAACCAACAACTGTAGACTCAGTCGGAAATGTGGCTAAGAGTTTGATTGTGGTATTCAGCCATATTTGATAGATTATTTTTTATTTATTCATATTTTATATGATAATGAAAATTAGTAAAATAGTCACCATGAAATCAAAGTTGACAATTCTTTTTTTTTTTTTGAATATTGAGGTGTAAATGATTTATCTGTCCACATCATTATTTTGTTTTCATTCATGTGCCCTTGTAATCTTTATTCAAAATAACTTCACCTCCCTCTTGCACCCTCTTCCATTTCTGCTTATTGATTCCGATTCTTGGCAATTGCTAATTTCGATTCCAATAAGGGAAAAAAAAAAACACAAACTTAGATATCATTCACATTTATTCTAAGTCTGATTGCAAAACATTTCATTGTAGCTGAATTCCATGAATAAAAATCAACAGGCAAAAGAACACTTACACAACAAACTTTTGCCTATGGTTTAAAAATACCATAGCAAAAACAACTAGCCTAACTAATATAAATTTTAAGCATTATTAAAGACAAGTAAAAAAGCTGCACGGATCCAATATACTGTAATGCGTTTTCTTTGTCAACTGTTTACGTTCACTTAAGATGTAACCAACTGTGTTTATGAGGATATTTTGACACATTTTTCTGTGCATTTGTCTGTTCAAGTGCAAAAAGACACGAAAGAGAATCGCGCATTATTCAGTATAGGGCTGCAACAACTATTCGATAAAATCGATAATAATCGATAATGAAAATCTTCGACAATGATTCTCGTTATCGATTAGTCGGGTCTGCCCACCGTGCACTTAAAACTTCTGCCAGTCGCGTCAAATTACAGCACTGAATAACGCATTTCTATGGACAAAATGCATCTAAAAATAGTGAAGGAAACAGAGTGAGCAGCTGCGGGAATAGGTACGAGATCAAAGCTGATCAAAACATGAGAATTCTTTATTTTAAGCTTCAAGCTAATGCATTAGCGTAATGACTTGCCCTGTGAGGCACTTTGACAGATGCATGCGCGTCCTCAGCGCAAAACATTCATTCTGCGGCTTCATCCTTATATGTAAATGTTACAAATTCACGCGAGCATTTCCATTTTACATAAAGGCTCATCTTGACAGTCTGCATTAAACTTCAAACTTTACTGAATGAGCGCCGGCGCGCGCTCCCGCGTCAGACAGACGGAACGCAGGAGAGAGGGAGACAATTAATATTCAGCGCAAAAATATTCATTTTGCTGAAATATCTGTTGTTTAAAGTTAAATTTAGATTTAAAAATCAACATGTCATTCAAGTATTTTATGAGAGTAGTAACTAGGGATAACAACATGTAATTGAATGTAAATGTAAGACGTTTTTTATTTACAGGATAAAGAAATGACAGTAAGAGGTGATTGTGTCAAGTGAACGTGTGTGTTCCTGCAAAACATTTATCTTGCTGGTTAACACCGAGTTTGTGTTTTTCTTTATTATCTTTATTACCATCTTCATTTGTAATGTAGAGTAGAGATTTAAACTATATTCACTATATACAGTGCTAAAGTTATTAGACATCTGATACTATGGTTTGTGCCACAGGTCAGGGCAGCCTAAACTATCAGTATTGGTGCTAAAATCATTTTTCATGTTTCTGTAATGGTTAATCCACCAGTATGTGTAAGCTCTTTAGTTACAGCAGTATTTCTAAAACTACAATATATTTATTGTTGTTATCCATGAATTTTAAATTTTACTGTTTTACAAGAAAGGCAGGAAAAAGTAAAACACTTCATAGTTGTTGTGTTTTTTTCAGATGCCCAATTACAGTCAATAACAACAGAGATGTTGTTTTTTTTTTTTTTTTTTTTATATTATGTGTGAATATTATTTAGAAACTGTTTAGTTGTTTCAGTTTATTTTCCTAATAAATGGGAATACCATTTTTAGCTTTAAATGAGTTTTTGATAGAATCCTAAAATATTTGTGTTCTCTCTTTATTATGACAGGTAGTCTAATAAATTAAGCACTGTATGTTTTCCTAGCATTCAACTGGCACATTTGTTTGAAGCACTTTGGGCAGGATGTGCAATAGTGTTTTTTTTTTTTTGTTTTTTTGTCAGTAAAATAAAAATAAATAAAATTAGGATTTTTATCCAATTAATCGATAAATCGAAAAAATAATTCACCAACTAATCAATTATCAAAATAATCGTTAGTTGCAGCCCTAATTCAGTATGAGAGGTGGCTTTCTGTGCGCACGTTTTGCATGTGTGTGCAGCCCTTAAAACAATGTGCGGGTTTTCTTGCACTTGAATGGTTTAAAATCACATAAAATCACTTTTTCTGTACACGTGCTTTGGATGTGTGCAGCACAGAAAACAGTGTGCAGGTCCTCTTGTGCTTAAATGGTTTAATATATATGGGTTTTATATATATATATATATATATATATATATTTTTTTTTTTTTTTTTTTTATACTAGTGGGTGCAGGACACTATAGTTCATTTATGTAAGTGAAGATAGCAAATAAACTAAATTGTGACATATTATATCCAAAAATTATTCATACAGTGGACTACCAGTAAAATTGATAAAAATTTGGAACCAAAAATTATTCAGACACTTTGACCTGACCATGTTTTGCTTAAGTGTTATCTGACATAATTTAAGATTTTTTTTTTTTCCTGACACAGTTTAACTCAGAGATCTTGTCATATTTTATTACCATTTTTTTAGTGAATAATAATTCACTATAGTGAATAAACTGTAATAATGAATAAAATGTTCAAGGTATCTGAATAAATTTTGGATTCACTGTGTACAAGTCATTGTCCGAAGCCCAAGCAGGTCATTTTGCATTCAGCAGCTAGAGCAGTTTCTACCTTCAAGCCTTGGGTTTCCTATGGTTTGTTTCTAAATTGACTAAAATGAATGTCAAAAGACTAAATGAGTTTGGAGCAGTGTAATGACAGTGACCAGAGGTCAGCTGGAGGTAAGGATACTCCAGAACATCCCTGCATGCCCTCATTCTGACCTGCCACTATCAATTTACTGTTTGGTCAATGGTAGAAGACCCTCTACCCCCCAGCCATAACCCCCAATGCTCACCATGGCTTTTCACATGCAACCCTGCATAGAAACCCCCATGGCTTTAAGTTTTATTTTAATACTGCATTAACAACAACACTGTAGTGAGCAAGATGCTCCTTTGTATGTAGATGGAGATATTTTTTGGTTAACTTGGGTTTTTCTTTATGTGCAAGCCAATAATAATCATTGCTTTAGAAAATACAGTGCTATAATCAATGCTAGGCAACGAGAATGATGGTGAACTGGCACCATAAAATACCTCAGCAGTGCAAGAGAGAGTGTCAAATGGTGTGTGGGTGAAGTCAAAGAATGAATGAAAAAACAGAAAAGAGAGAGAGAGGAAATATTTTGCCAGGTAGCATAAATCCTACAGTTTCTCCCAGCTGGCTTTTAACCATACACTGTACTGCCTTGAGTGTTATGGGGCATGGAGAGTATAATTTATTCATTAATTTAATCTTGTGTATTCTTCACTGCAGGTCATGTCAATATAACAGTTGTGGTACTATTTCTGTCTATCTGCTTTTGGTGGCTTTCCCCAGCAAATATATGTGATTTAATTGCGTTTGTAAATTATTAATTGCAAATGTTATTAATTTGAAATTAATTAATTTAGATTAATTTTTGTTTTCTTTTCGTGAATTGATTCACAACCATTTGAGGGAGTTTGGAGTTCATTGTTTAGTGTTTCACATCAGTCAGATTTGTTTATCTTGTCTAATGCTTTTTTTTTTCATCAAAAACATGATCCTCTTCTTTCCAACCTGTCTGTAATGGTGTCTGACCATATGTTGTTTTAACACTCTCTTGAGTGTGCATTGTCCTTGCTGTGGATCAATGAAAATGCAACCCGTGTGGTGTTTCCAAGAGCGTGAAACTGACATTTTCACAACCTTTACTTCTCTGATGCATGAGGGATCTATAAAAGGTGCTATTCTCTTGAGTCAGGACTTAAAAAAAAAAATGCTGGAATCTTACAAAAATTTATTTACAGACAAGAAAATAACATTTTGATGACATTATAAAAAATAATTTTCTTAATGAATCTATAATCTATAAGATTGAATTAAGTGTTTTACTTATTCAATCACAAGTTGAAGACGCATGTGAAAGCACAATGGTAAGTCATTGTACTCAGCTGAGGCACATGGATCCTTAGGCTAAAGTAAATTGTTTGATTACAAGATTGTAACGGAGCATGAAACATCCCAACTGTCTCATGCCAAGCAGGATCCTTTTAGCCACTTAGACAAATCGCTGGGCTGCATGCAGCATTTCGTATTAATATAAATTTTTCAACAAGCCTCGGTTGTACCACCTTCTATTTCAAATGGCTCGTGGGATTGATTTTGTAGTCTTCACAAGCCTCCTTAAGTAGATTACAGTCTTTATGGAGCATGTAATGAAATCTTTGATAGAGGATAATTTCAATGCAATATTTTGTGCATATTCTGGAATTGTAAGAATAGTTTTGTTTTTGTTTGTGCGGTTGGTTTTGTGAAGTATTGTCTGGTTTAAAAAATCCCATAGAGCTACGTTAAATGAAACACCTCAGGGAGGTCACATTTTTTTTACTTCGGAAAATGGAAAAATGTAGCTATATGATTTCCTATCACAACGATAAAGAAGCACTCACATTTACTGTTGGTTAACACGAAATCCAGTCAATTCAGTAGGAATCCATGCGATCAAGTGTTTCACTCGAATGCGAAAAAGTTCTCCATGCAGATTTTTTTCAAGTTGTTCATGCGAATTCACTGCACTAAATAACAGAAAGCTGCTTGGTTTGAAAGTGACTTCTGTGTTAGCTATGCTTCATACATCGCTATGCTGTGGACAATCAACATCGAAATTTCGCTAATGTGACTGCACCTTACTTTTAATCGCAAGCTATTTTTGCGATTTAAAAAAAAAAAATCATATAGCTACATTTTTACATTTTCCAAAGGAAAAAATGTGCCTGTTCATTCAATGCAAGTCTATGGGATTATAATTCTTTACAGTGCACCAAATTTTTTTCAGAGTACTCAATGGTTGGTCTTTGGACCAGTAAGCTGCCGTTTTCCCAGTATATGAGATGTTTGAGACTTGCCCACAATGCCATCCCAGTGTCCTCCGACCAGCTGCCCCTCCCTCACAATAGACCTCTGTTCCTAGCACAGCCCGACATGTATCTTAATGCAGTCAACATCTAGTGACTGTGCTGCCATTCACTTTGGACTATAAGGCTTCTATTAGCAGCCTCATCATATGCCCGTTCCACCTCCCTGAGCATCAATAACTTTAATCATTTCATTCTCGCAACGACACGCCAGTCGCCAATGAGAAAGCATTTTGGATTTGTTTTTACACATGCCTCACTTTATGGCGCTGTAATATAGGAATAGATTTTGGCCCCTATCTGCACTGTAGCATAGATGGGGTCGGCCCCCCGATAGCGTGTGGTATCAGACTGTGTCGCTGGGGTCGGCTCACTGCTGACACAGAAATGACAGTTTGTATTACTGAGAGACACACTTCATGCACTCGTCTCCTCTGGTCATGTGTGCAAAGGTTTGAATCACTGCTACACGCATGCCTCCGGACTGACTGCAAGTTGTTTGAGCAAAATTTTAAAGATGAAAACTTTTGAATGCGACTATGATGTGATTATGAGGCGTAAGTGAACTTTTCGTGTCAGGTTTGTGGTGATATTTTTCTTGATGCAGTTCTGTCTAGATTTCATCTTTAGCAAAAATCTTTTTTGTTTAGTCTGCGAACAACAACATGAAACAAGCAGATTTATTTCATTTTCCACAGTTCACAGGAGACATTATTTTATTTATAGAGATTGATTGGAATAAGCGCAGCGTTATTTTAGTATTATTTATATACTTTTATCATATTTTTAATTAGCTTTATTTTTATTTCATTGTTAGTTTTAGAAATTTTAGTACTTAAACTTAAATTTATTTTATTTCTGTTAGTTACCAAGGCAGTATTTACAATTTAAGTTTTTAAGTCTTAGTTTTTCATATAATATTTATATTTATTTTTATTACATCCTTATTTTCATTAACAGAAATTATTTTAAGATTGTTTCAGTTAATAACAACACTGGAGGACTATTATATTATTGGTGAAAAATTTTATTCTCCACCCATGCGGTCTTGGTTGTTTCAGAAAAAATGGATTTTCTGAAAAGGATTTCTGAAAGGATTTTCAGAGAGATCTGTCATAATTTAAAAAACTTGGAATAACATTCACTTATTAATTGTGCACACTAAGACCAGATGCATTTATTAAAATTAAATTATGATGTAAATAGGGTCCAGTTTGATTTCATGTTGTCTTTGAAAGCAGTGGATTTAGCAAAGCCCTGATTATTGCCGTAAATGTTGCCAAATCAAGTCCAGCTGTCATATTGACCTGTACTTGTACAGCCAGTGCAGTGATGAGAGCCAGAGTGCCCTGCCTGTCCCTGTACAGTCAGAGTCACTTGGATCAAAAGCTCAGGCACCGACAGATGAAGAGGATTATGGTCATTGTTTTCTCCAGCCCTTTTCTTTTCCTTTGTGATGAATCATTTATAGAGGCCCCTAGCTGCCTCTTTTGTTCAGTAGTATCTTGCTCCACAAGTTATGGATCATGGTATTTATTAATTTCACCGACGTATGCCAATGTTTCCTGCAGAATTCTGTTTTTTAATTTGGCCTAAAAACATGCTAAATAATAACCAGTACTATTTTTGCACCAATTTTAGTCATTTTTGTAATCAGTAATTTAGGTCTCATGAATATGGAACCCTGTTTCCACTTTGTCTTGCGTCAGCCAGCCAACTCCCATTGAGATGATTGGGGATGCTAAAGAATAGCTTTCTCTGGGAATTATAGACCTCATTGAGTGCAGTGGGTAAGGACAAAGTTGCATATGTGTTGTCTATTTAGTTTATTTTTTCCAGGCACCATTTTTTTCTAATCACATTCAGTTCAGGACTGCAAGCTCACAACTCCGCTAAAATATGAAATTGTTTTGCCACGGGGCTTGAACATTTAGCAGCAGTGCAGCTGTGCAGGAAACATTGGCTGTCATTCTCGTAATCCCTTTGTATTTTATGAGCTCCTCTTGTTGTAATTATGTCTAGCAAACTTGTCAGTAAATCTGCTGAAGATCTGCATTTGTGATTGTGTTAGAGTAGACACAGTGATGATATCCTTCCAGGAGAATGAAATCGCCCCTCCTGGAGTCTCTTAATTTGTTCCTGTTTGTTGCACCATGTCAGCTGCTGTGAGGGAGGGTCCTGGCTAACTGAAATGCCTGGCAACTGTAACCAAGGGGCAGGCATTGCTGCGCTTGGGCACTGGTCTGTGTAAGTGACTTGAAGCAGGAAGGAAAACGAGAATGAGGGATAATAAAACAGGGAGCTGTAGGAGACAACAGGGAGAGATGGAAATCTTTGATTATTTTTGAAAGGGGAAACATCTTCAGGGTGTGCAGGAAGAAGAGGATAATGAGAAAAGAGAGAGAACATTGGAAAGAAGGAAGGAGAGAGAGAGAGCAGTGTGCTGTGAGGTGTTGTGTGAGAAAGAAGACCTCAGGTGCCGCCAAAAGGGGAGGGAGGAGAGTTGGAGAGATAGTGAGAGGGGAAGGGAAGGAGGGAGCGAATGTGATCGAGAGGCACAGTGGAAGAGAGAGCGAGACTGCGAAGGGGGAGAGGAAACTGTGAGCCACTCAGCATCTCTGAGCACCAGCAGTGAGGGGCTGCTCGCTTTTCCTCGGCTCATTTCTGCTTTGCTGCACGGTTTGGATCTGTTCAAAGTCTTACTGTTCTCACCTTTTTAACTGCCTCAATTTTGAATTCTTAATTTCAAAGTGCGTTTTGCACTCTGCATTCTCGGCGGGAACTGCTGTCAACCTGCTTTGCCTCACAGGTCGCAGAGAGCTGACAAGGACAGTAGCGATACGCAGATCTTTACTTTTGTTAACGGACTGAGTATTTCAGAGGAGACTTTCTTACGGAATGTGTCACAGGGACGTCGGTGAAGAGACGACGAAGTCTACCTCAGAAAGAAAGAAGCTGGGCATGTACAACTAATCAGATGCAGAGACTGGCATGCCATGTGATGTACAAAGCTTTGGACGGAACAGTTGATGGAAATTGAGAACATGTGGAATGCAGACAGGATGCCCAGAGCATGCTGTCCTGATACTATCTGAGGAGACATCTTCATGTAAGCAGCTATCTATTTCAGAAAACACAGGTCTCTCCTTTTTTTACGTGCCCTGCTTTTATCCGATATGCGTTGTAAAGTTCATGAAAAGTAAATGGATTGGGAGAAAAGAAGACCAAAGCCATTGCTGTGGCCCCCCCAGAACCTGGTCTTGAAATTTTGATTAGTTCCGTTTTGCCTCAGACTCCTGCAGGCTATGTGCAGCGCTCTGTGCAGTGATAGCTCTGGCAACTCTCTCATGCTGTCCTGTGTTTGTCTAGAGTGTCTGTCTGTGTTTTTATTCGGACTATAGAAACCTAAAGGGGGTTGATTCAGTGGCCAAGAGGTCCCCATTCCAGAAGGAAAACATGGTGCATATTATTGTTCTGTGACAAGCTAATATGATTGGATTTTTTTTTTTAAACATTTGCAATTCTTGAAATTCAAGTTTTGTGGGACTCAGGAGTAGGTATGACCCAAGAACTTTCTTGATATTGTTTTTGTTACCTTTATCTACCTTTATAAGATGCTTAATCCTTCTTATATTGTCTTCACTGGTCACAGGAAACTGTTTGATCTTCGTGTCCTTATCCAACAACTCCTTCTCCTATCCTGCACATTTTACCCTTGAGAGGACAACTTAAGGAATTGGTTGACTTCATTGCGGATGCTGTGGACAATTTTGACATCTGGCCTTCAGCACAGACATGCAAACCTTTTGTGATTGTTCCTGTATCCTGCATCCTTAGTTTGTGGAGGAAATATCTCTGTCTGATAATTACTGAACTGCTCCTAAGCATGACTGATTTCAGAAGAGCGCTGGGCACCTTTTTTTCTTCTTCTTACAGACTGTATTGATTTTCGCCAATGCTCATTTCATTGAGATCCAGCCATGTGAAAGACCGAGGTAAAGGGGAAAAGACAGAAGATTGAGTTCTGCTGGAAGAGATTACTGAGAAGGCACAGACACAGGATCACGTTACAGGCCATCTCTACTACATTTAGAACAACGGAACCTTATACAAGTGGACAAGGTCTGGGACGATGAACCGGTCAGGGCTGATCGAACCGGTCCCCACTGCGAATAGCAGCCTTAGCAGTCACTTTAGCGTGTCCCTGAACCACTCCTGCCCCCTAAGCTGGGCACAGAACAAAGCCGTGGAGGCTTGCGTCTTAGAGACTGCGGTCATCGTGTTGCTGACAGTACTTATCATCGCAGGGAATTTGACAGTAATCTTTGTGTTTCATTGTGCCCCGTTGTTACACCACTACACCACCAGCTACTTCATCCAGACTATGGCTTATGCGGATCTGTTGGTGGGGCTAAGTTGCCTGGTTCCCACCCTTTCGCTACTCCATTACCCAGCTGGTGTCCAAGAGCCAATCACCTGTCAGGTGTTCAGCTACGTCATCTCTGTGCTCAAGAGTGTTTCAATGGCTTGTTTGGCTTGCATTAGCGTGGACCGCTATCTGGCTATTACCAAACCCCTCTCTTACAATCAACTGGTAACACCCTGCCGTCTTCGTTGCTGCATCATACTCATATGGATCTACTCTTGCGTAGTGTTTCTCCCTTCTTTCTTTGGCTGGGGTAAGCCGGGGTACCATGGGGATATCTTTGAATGGTGTGCCCATTCTTGGCCAACATCTGCACTCTTCACTGGCTTTGTTGTTTGCCTGCTGTACGCCCCTGCGGCCCTAGTGGTCTGTTTCACCTACTTCCACATCTTTCGCATCTGCCAGCAGCACAACCGAGAGATCAGTGAGCGACGGGCACGCTTTCCCAGCCAGGAGATGGAAACTGCTGAAGGTGGCAACCACGCAGGTCATGGGCCAGATCGGCGGTATGCCATGGTGCTTTTTCGCATCACCAGTGTCTTCTACATGCTGTGGCTCCCCTACATTTTCTATTTCCTTCTGGAGAGCTCCCATGTGCTGGACAGCCCTGCCCTCTCCTTTGTGACCACCTGGTTAGCAATTAGCAACAGCTTCTGCAACTGCGTCATTTATAGCCTGTCCAACAGTGTATTCCGGCTGGGGATGCGCAGACTCTCGCAGACACTCTGCTCCTCCTGCTCTTTCAGCCCCTGCACTCATGATGACAAGGACTTTGGAGAGCCAAAGCCGAGGAAGAGAGCCAACTCCTGCTCCATCTGAAGATCTGCAGAGGGTTACTTGGATCAATCTTACGCTGCTAAATGTTGTTGCAAAGGATCTGACCCAGATTTTAATGCAAATTATAACTTGAACTGAAATTATACAGTGATTTGAAGAAACTATCCGCAGTGAGGATGTTGTCTAGTAGTCATGTGATCTACATTTCTTCTAAATAGTAAGATGACACCTGCCTTGGTCCTGTAAATACCATTGAACGGTCACAGGCCACAACCTGTTTGACAACCTAGAGATATGCAGTTTAGAGCATTTGTGAGAAAAATATCAACAAGACAAAGCCAGGGGGTGGGTTCAAAGCTCTTGCTTGTGCTAGCTCTTTCTAAATATCGAGCACACTTGCTATTTTTAGGCCCATTTCCCATGTTGCTGGTTTGGTTGTTTTGATATTTGAATTAGTTTTGTGTAGCAGCTGAAACTATAAAAACAGTTGCTTTTCAAAGGAATGAGAGCTTAAAGACCTTGTTAACTAGTTAATTTTAGCAAAGGTCTTCTCCTAGTGGCTTTTTATGGTACAGTGTGTTTTGAATCTTAAATAAACACAGGCAAATCATGTCAAAAGCGATGTAGCAAAGGACAAACAGCTTGGTCTGTCTTTATTTTTTCAAACTATTCTTTCTAGATCTGATCTTTTTGTAGGAAATCTTGAAATACCACATGCGCACAATATCAACAAATGCCTGGAATAGTTATGGACTGTAGTTTAGATCCCCAGTGGTGTAAAGCCTTAGCTGTGTGTAATTAGACCTATTTGGCTGCAGTGACCCTTTTGAGAAACATGCAACACAGCATGTTTTATTTTTTAATTTATATTTTTGCCAGGTCAGCTTTAACTTAACTTGTTCACATTACCTTCAGCTGAGATTTTTCACTCACTTTAATGTGTGAATGTCCAAAACTTATTTTCTTTGTCTAAAGTCTATTAATTAATCTTTCATTAAATATTTTCAGTTGCATTTTTAGTTTTATTTCAAATAGGTCTGTTAATTAATTTATTTTTAAGTGTTTTTTGAGTTTTAAATGAGTGATGGGAGAATTTAATTGTTTTTCACATTCAAATACATTTTACAGCTATTTTTGGCATGAAATCTGCAGAAAAAAACATGCATACACAAATTATGTAGTTTTTTTAATGTTATTCTGTTTTGTAAGATTAGTCTATACCATCGGTTCCCAAACCTGTCCTGGAGTACCCCCAGCCCTGCACATTTTGTATGTCTCCCTATTTCTGAAACACCCATTTCAGGTCTTGCTGTCTCTACTAATGAGCACATGAGTTGAATCAGGTGTGATAGATGAGGGAGACATACAAAATGCGCAGGGCTGGGGATTCTCCAGGACAGGTTTGGGAACAACTGGTCTATACATTCCAATTCCAATTTTTTTTTTTTTTTACATTCCAATTCTTTTCCAATGATTTACTGCCCAGTTATGTGACTGTCTCTGAAGCATAATACTTACTGTCATATTGATTTCTGCAATGAGAATGGGTGGTTTAATAAAAAATTATTCTTTTTGGGGGTTTTTTCTTTCATATTTCAGTTTGTTCATGCCTGTAAACTTTATTTGCTGGTGAATGTTATAGCCCAGAACTAAAAACACAATACAACTAGGCTAGTTGATGTGCATTAGATAATGAAGAGAAGAAAAAGATAATAAGAATAGATTCACTTATGTTCAAATTAAATGATGAGGGTGTTATTTTTTTAATTCTTAAAAACTTAGAGTAAATTGACTATTTATTTATTTTTCAACATCCAATGGATGTGAAACTGATGAAATAGCAGTATATTCCTGTATTTATTTTGCTGATGAACCTATGATGTCTGTCCATTTTTTTCTTGATTATGAAACAAAAGAGAATAAAAACACAATATATATATATATATATATATATATATATATATATATTTATATTTTTTTAGTTCAGAGGTTTTGTTTGTTTGTTTTTTGTGAGACACTTTGATTTTTCTGTCGCTGCCAGTACAATAAACGTGAACGGTAAACACTGATTTGCGATGACTGCGTCTTTTGGCTGTAGTTAATCTGGATTTTATCACTTCTCATTCTCTTTCTTAACCTGATGTGCAGCTTTCTTGATTTCAGCTTGGTAAAGATCCTGATTTCTTCTCCATCTCAAAGTATGTCGACCAACTGTGCAATGTTTCCAGAGCGGTCCATAGAGGCTGGTCAAAGTTTAAGTTGCCCATGTCCTCTAAGGCTTCAGGACAAACCAATCCCAGTGCAGCGGCCCCAGACTGCACACGCAGCAGGGCTGGCACTCAATGGCTGCCTCTAAAAAGGTTACAGCTCCCTTCAGAAGGGAAATTACACATGTGCAGTTAGAGCGAGGGGGAAAATGAAGTGACCTTTTTGAAATCTAATGAGCACATCAAATGTTTCCATGATCATGGGAGGCTTTGGACCTTGGCACCAGCATGAATAAAACATGAGTGCTCTCAGCGGTCACTAACAGTACGTCTCATTCCGCTTGCTTACACTTGTTATGTGACCTTAAAATGCGTACAACATCCTTCTTGTATCTTTATCGTTACTCAACCCAGATACCTTTTCCTCTTCGATTTGAAGTGACAATTTCATATCTGTGGATACCAGGCTGAGGTCTCATTTAAAAGTGGTAACACTCTTGCTGTGGGAGATTTGAGAGCCTAGCGCATCTTAATGGCCGTGTGAAACGATGTTGCTGCTCCGGGGCACTGCCCTTTGCCGACATTGAAGGTAATGCATGCCTTGTCACAGACGCTGACAAAAGAAGGCTTGTTTTTTTGGCAAATGTATTAGTACAGGTTGTTTCAGGCTTTATTTTTGGCCTGACACAGTCTAACAGACTGTTAAAAGTTAATTATTGGCATTTTTTGTACTGTCGCTTGGTTTCCGTTCTTTGCTGTTAGCTTAAGCAACAGATATAATTTATTTTGAAATTTACAATTGATAATTGATACAACTGATAATTTCAACTTTAAAATGATGAAAATATTAATTAAAAGAATTAACAACAGGGCCTTAACTGTTTTATATATGTATGTGTGTGTGTGTATATATGTGTGTATGTATATGTGTGTGTGTGTGTGTGTGTGTGTGTATGTATGTATGTGTGTATATATATATATATATATATATAAACTGTTTGTGAATCAGACTACGCTGATTAAGTTGTATGTTCGTGTGAATTCGACTACATTGCTCATGCTCAATGTCTGCAGCATGTGAGAAAGACACCATTCTTGGCAATAATTTGCTGTATACTTTTTATCTCATATTCAATATCTCATTGATGCAGATCAAATTTAAGATTCAATATTGAGATGCAATTAATTGGATAGTTTTACTCAGCCTAGAAATAATGTATACTTTTATTAGTTTTATACCAATACAATTTGTACACCTATTTGAAACAGGACCACAAGTTTGTTGGTGTTGTGTGTGGTTCTTCATGTTTCATGGTCTCATTATGGCTCCTCTCTGTTCGAGACTCTTGCTGATGCAGCCTGCACAAGAAAGCCTAATGTCAGCGAGATGCTGGCGCAGGTTGAGCTGAGGATAACTGAGTGCTGGTCCCCATAATGTATTTTTAGACCGCACTCCGGTCATGCTTCTGTCATGCCCCTGACCTTTTTTTATTGCACTTTCAGCCCAAGATTTGAGGTTAGGTGCTAAAAGCAAAGCAGGCTTTATACTATCCTCATGACGTGTGTGAAAGTACATATTTAAAAAAATGCTTTACACAGTTCCTTTGTTTTAATCTGTCATGTTACTTTTAAGTTTTAAGGTTAGAAAGCATGGCCGTTAATGATCAGTTAAAAAAATGCTTAATTGGCCCCGATCCCAATCCTTGAGAGTGGCTCGGGACATCCCTAATAAATATATATTATATATATATATATATATATATATATAATAGGACCGTGGATATCTTGTGAATGCTCTGCATACCCTAGCCATTCGTGGTTTCGCTAATTAGTATTAACACTATAAATTAATATAAATTCCTTTGTTTGAGGTATACCATAAAGCTTACATGATAAAAATTTTGGTAATATGTACGGAACTATTTGTCATTTATTTATTTATTTGCCAAACAACATTAATTTTCTTCAAATCTGCCAGTTACAGAGGGTTTTGGGAAAGTGGATCCGCAACAGCTTCAGCGACTATGCTCTGTTGTTATGTATCATCATCATTGTCCCGCAATCTCATTGGTTTGCTGGTATATGGGGGATTTCATGCGCAGGGAAAGCTGTCTGCGAATCGCTCACCCAAGCGGAAAAATGTGCTGGTGCTGCCAGATCTCGATCAACAAAAATCACATTGTATTTCATACAAAACTAAATAGACTAAATCAAATGAAAAAAAAAAAAAAAATCATGACTGAAACTATTAGTATTAGTAACTATAGTATTTAATGTTCTCCATAGGGAAATTTATTTTTTACCAAAACTTACTGTTACTGTTGCATTATTTCAACTTGTTTTTAAAGAATACATATATTTTTATTTATTATACTTACCTATAGTCTTTTGTGTGTCCTAAGCCGATGCGGCGTACTGTTTAAAGGTGAACTATGTCGTTTCTGTGACACTACTGGCACCAAGGGTACAAAAACACAGCATATTTTGCAAACATCACAATCACAGCTCTTACGGATGATGGCATGTCTCAACAGGTAAATGTAGGATACTTTCAATAAAAGGTCCCATATATCAGGAATACTTTTAGCTGTGTTGCTATGTATCATGAGAGTAAGCAACCGAGTAGCTAAAACTCTGTCTAGACTGGAGCGAATGCAAGCGTCTCGCTTATAATAAACCCATCTATCATATCTGCACCGGGCTTCTTTTTTTTTTTTGACATGACACACCACCCAACATACCCGGTTAAAGAAGTCACAGCTCACCACTAATATGCAGCTACTGGTGTTCAAAATCATGTCCATCACAAAAGTAGCATTTGCCTGTAAGACCGAACAATTTCGTGATTTCTCTTGATGTTTCTTCTTTTCTCGTATACTTGAAGACATTTGTTCACCCTGCCAGTCTTTCATCCATATTCATGGACATAACCGAGTGGAGCTTACCGTCCAGGCCTGTGAATATTTATGAAAATCCTCTGCGTGCCATATTATGAATTCCTTTTAATATTAATCTGTGCCGCCACACAGCTTCAAGAGGCATTCTCCTCCATCAAAAGGATCTGAGTTGCACGATGGTGAGTGGGAGGAACACCTGCCCCTTTCTGTCGCTAATCAAAGGTGAAGCACTCACGGACCTCATTGGACACAATGCTAATCACCATTGTCTCTGGACCTAATGGCTGTTTATTAGGGCTTCTCTCTCTTCACAATCTTTAAGAGGGATATTGGTACTTCTTGTGTAAAGTGAGAGTTTAAAAGGATGCCAAACCCACCCAGGTACTCTTCACGCTGTTATCTGTGCGTGGTGTAGGTTAGTGGTTAGATCTGTAGTAGTAACTGAAAGGTTGTGGGTTGTAACCCCACAAGGGACAGTCTATGAAAGTTTGTTATTGTGCTTTTGGGCAAGAAACTTTGTTTAATGTAGTTTTGCACTGCGTCCAAAATTGAATACTTCCTTACTATAGTATATAGTGTGCGAAAAACAGTACAGCAAAAGAGTAGTATGTCCGAATACATAGTATTCCTAGACGAAAAGTCCCCGGATGACCTAATACTTCCGCTGAGATTCTAAAGTGCACATACAATGGACATTTTACTATCCCATGAGGCCACGGGAGAGGATTTGTGAATGGCAGTGAAGTGACGCAACTGACGCTGGTAGGTTATGTGACAATAACAACATGGCAGATAGTACGTAGGTAGTATGTCCAAATTTCATTCATGCTACCCATATTCAATCTATATAGAACATACTTTTAAAACAGTTGCGAAGTATATTCAAGTTCAAATGTAGTACCTACTCAGACAGTACGCGATTACGGATGCAGACAGTCACTTTTTTTGTAGATTTTTGTGTAGTTTTGTTGTTGTTTTCAAGAAATAATTTTTACAAAAATACATTTGCGCAAAAATATTTGTTTCAACACTGCTTTTGACATCAGTTGCTAAAAATATTTTATGAAGAGAACATCTGGGGTACTTTATTAACCAATCCGCATTCAAGAGCTCCTGCGTCAGCACATGCATGCGTTGTGGTGCTCACGTGAACAGCATTGGCATTCTGACATAGAACCCAGAAGCGCTGCACTGAGTTTACTACGTCAACAGTAAAGGAGAATGACAAGGAAACACGTTAGTCACATGGACTATTTTAACGATGTCTTTACTACCTTTCTGAGCCTTGAAATTGGTCATGATGTTGCTGTCTTTATGGAGTTAAGAAAGCTCTCAGATTTCATCAAAAATATCTTCATTTGTGTTCTGAAGATGAACGCAGGTCTTACGGGTGTGGAACAACATGAGGGTGAGTAATTAATGACAGAAATTTCATTTTTGGGTGAAATAACCCTTTAAGCACATCAAAAACCACCTTGATGATGGTCATCATTTATGATTGGGATTCCATCCCTGTACCAAATTTCGAAAAGTGGTTAAACTGACGGTGTTACAGCCATCCCTGGTCCTCCCATATATTAGTTTTGCTCACAGCTCTGTTCCCAGTGGCATTAACCTAAGAAAAACTCTTCCCTTTGTTAACCCTACCCGGATTAATCTGTTCATCTGTAATGAAGCTGCATAATGGTTTTTGATGTATTATGCAATACGGCACAAAGATCCCACACAGATGATTAGCAATATAGCCGTGAGGTCTGAGGATTCTCCAACTCTGTTCCGCTGCCCCTGACCCACTCATGAGCAGCTGAATGGCCTGCGGTCTGTTGATGGTAACATTCACTGACAGCTGTCCACTCCTCACTATTAGGCTGGTCGCATGCCCATCCGAGAATACCACCATCTGTCCGTTTGTACATGCTGGAGCTGAGGAATTTTGGGAGGTTGGGGAGAAGCCTTTTTTTTTTTTTTTTGAATCATGACCATGGTCTCCAAAGCTGAGATGGTTTTCCATCAGTTGGTATAATCTTGATAGGTATAAATTTTGTACCAGCTATCCAAAATTTTCAATGCATTCATCACAGATTGAAAACTTGGTAAAGGTTACAGAATTGGGAGAGCAAAATGATGGAATCATTTTTAATTATATGATTTTATTTTTAGTCCTGCTGGATTTGGACACAATTTTGTATCGGTTTTCCCCTAGTGATCTCTGTTTGGTCAGGTTTGTGTAAGGGGGAAAAAATGATGTATGTTTTTTTGTTTTTTTTAATGCCAAGATAATGCTATCTAGCTGGCTAATGTAGATGTTGGTAAATATGAAAATGCATTGCTAAATAAATAAAAAATGATCATACTTTTCTGGTGAAAAAAATGTTGGCAGGGGCAAATAAAAATCTGAACTAGCAGAAAAATTATTGTTGAGCCCTGGTTTATAAGGCTAATATATATTTAGCTTATACCCACTGGCTTGATGCCAGTGCCATTGCAGCTCCCTCAGGAGTGAACCCAGCTGTTCAGTCCTGGCAGCTCATGCAGACCTGCCATCCCCAGCATGCAGGCTCCAAACTTGGCATGTCTTCACACTTACTTCCCCCATTCTCTCAGGTGAGGCCACTTCTGCTGGGATGCTAAACCACGTTGCTTTCCAAGGGATTTCGGATATCTTGCTCTAAATGAAATACCATGAGACATCAGTTCCGTCTCCAGCAGGGTCCTTGGAGTATCACCAGACTTCATTTGGCTGCACCACAGCGGCCACCCAGGCGGCTAAGCAGCCTTCCCCAGAGAACATCCATGGGACCCCCTCCTGCTCTGGACTTGCCTTGAGATGTGGATTAATTTTAACTGAAAATGAGTGCCTAGACATTATGTTCTCATGTGCAGCGCCCTTTCCTCTCCCATCTCTTTGGATATGGGGCTTTCAGGTGGTTCTTGCTAGACTGTTATGACATCTGGTGCCACAGTGGAGGCAGGAGAGCTCCAGATGTTCCTGTGAATGATAAGGGAGTGGAAGAAAGGAGGAGGTGGAGTTGGAGGGTAATGGAAGAGCATCTATTTTAGGCAAGGAGATCCTGTGCAGCGCAATTGTGGGTCAATGATACTATTGTATATTGTGTGTGTGTGTGTGTGTATATATATATATATATATATATATATGTGTGTGTGTGTGTGTGTGTGTATATATATAATATATATATAATATGTTAAAATATATGAGATAAAAATATATAATTTTTATTGTGGACACTCCCAAATCATTATACACCAATTCAAGTCAGTTTATGTATAAATTGCATTTTTTTTCTTTAAATTTAAATACATTTTTCAAGGTAAAAAATATAAACAAATATGTTGTTAAAATACATTTTTATTGTGACCCATGTGTGTGAGCTAAGGCTAAAACGAAAACCATTTCCGTGTCTCTGTTAGATGGATTGGTTGGAGAGCGCTTGCAGAATCCCAGCACTTGAATATCAAAAGTCTAGTTCTGTGCCAATCTATTTTTGGGCATATTTGAATATTAATAATTCCGGGTTGCAAATTCTTCAAATAAATCCTCGGATGTGGAGGGGAGAACACAGTCATCTTACATTGTCATGGAAACCACGAGGAAATTTTACCCCACCAATGTTTCACTTTTGATCATGGAAAATTAATTAAAATCATAGAGAGCGGGACGACGTGCATCCACAGGCCCGTTCGCGTCCCTTAGCACCACTTCTCTCCCTATTGTTTTCCATGCAAAACCACCAAGGGATCATGTGTCTGAGCCTGAAATGGCAGCTAATGTCATTAGCGGGTGAACAAATGGGTTATGAAAACGCACAAGGGGAAGAGTGAGAAGGACAGGGGGTGAGCATACCGTGTGTCCCAAAGGAATTGTTCTCGCGCTCTTGAGATCTTCATGACTTAATGGCAGAACAAGTGTCACTTTTGGAAAGCGTGTTTTCACATGTTCTACCGGGGGTTGCTGTGCTGGCGTGTTGCAGAGAGATCAGACTGAAGCTAATGACCCTGATGGTAATGAGACAGCATTCGCTCTCTGCAGGTCTCCACAGACAAGCCAGACGAGGCCCCGACCTCTGTCTTTTTTTGTTTCTCTCCCCTTGAATTTTCTCTCATTTGCGCAAACCTTTGCTCTCTATCTCTCGTTCTCCACCTTTCTCTCTGGACTCCTCTCCTGCCACGCTCTGGCAGGCTGCCTCTGAACAGACTTCACGGCATGCCAAGCCATTTACAAATGCCTTCACTTTCCAAGCGCTTTTTTTCCACTCATCCATCCTGCCATTGCAGTGCAGCTATGTGTGTCTGCAAGCTCGTATTGAGATATGAAATCAAAATTGGCTTTGGCCTTGGTTTACACATTACTGGTCTTATGAACAAATTTTTTCAGTCACCTTTTTTGTTTTATATTTACTCTATTTTGTCATGCCATAATCATCAGATCAGATACACAACATAATCACAAAAAATACTCAAATGTTATTTTCGTCAACTAAAATGAATCATTACATTTTAATGAAATCAATTAATAATTTTAGTCAGACTAACATTGACAAAAAAATAATTTAATGTTAGTGAGGTAATTAACATTTTAGTATTTAATATTACATTTATTTTGTGTAATTATTAGATTAATTTCTGCATAGGATGTGTTTAGTGAGTTAATTAACCTTATAGCAAATCGCTTTAGTTCAGGGGTCGGCAATTAAGTTTAGCATCGGGCCAAAAAAAAAAAATTGCCACTAGATGGTGGGCCAGAACATAGTCAAAGGATAATTTAAGAAATTCATTGAAATTGCAACTAGAATTGCCTGTGAAAAACTGTTACTGTGTCTTTTGTAACTGGTAGTGAGCTGTTACTCTGTGTTAAATCCTGTAGTAGGACAGTCATTAACAAAAACCCACATTTGTGTGTCGGTGTCCGGGTTTTACACTGGATAAATTAATAAAGCAGAGTAGTGACACATGACCTGGCAAATATATTCGTTCACCATCTTGCAACACTGACCTCCTTGTAAACACACATACAGGGGAGATGCGGAGTGGAAAAAAATAACTTGAATAAGCCCATTAATGGCATGTTTGTCGTGTGCAGAGTGATGTTAACATTTAAGCTTGCTGGTGAGAGAAAATGGCACTATCAAAGAGTCTAAAGAGGAAAGTTGTCAGCGAAAATAGGGCATACAAAGAAGAATGGAAAGACAAAGATGCATTTATCCTACCTAGTTTTGTGATTGCAAAGCCAGTGTGTCTTATCTGCAAAGAAGTTGTTGCTGTTTTCAAAGAATATAACACCGACACCGGACGCAAGTGGCGCAACGCGACGCTACAAAAGGTAACAGAACCCATTATAATGATATTGTCGACACTGGATGCGCCGCAGCGCAGCACAACACAGCACATTCCCAACAGTAAGCGGATTTCCCGTTATATTTCTGACGTAGTCCAAGTGCTTTGCAACGGTCGGTTTGTTGTGTTCACTGTAGACACCTTTTAGCTGTTGTGGCGCGGCGCGTCTGGTGTAGACACGGTGATAATATTAGACGGCACCACGAGACGAATGTCTATTTCAGAACCGGCCGCTGTTAAAATAATCTGGCTGCATGTGCGGGCCACTTTTGGCCCACGGGCCGCCTATTGCCAACCACTGCTTTAGCTTATCAAGTGGGTCAATCTCCAAGATTATTGACTATGTTTGGATTATTTGAAATAATCATATGGGACCCTGGACCATAAAACCAGTCATAAGTCGCATCGGTATATTTGTAGCAATAGCCAACAATACATTGTATGGGTCAAAATTTTTTTTTGGGTCAAGATTTTTCTTTTATGCCAAAAATCATTAGGATATTAAGGAAAGATCATGTTTCAAGAAGATATTTTGTAAATTTCCTGCCATAAATATATCAAATTTATTTTTGTAAGTAATATGCATTGCTAAGGACTTCATTTGGACAACTATAAAGCTGATTTTCTCAATATTTAATTTTTTTTTTTTGCACCCTCAGATTCCTGATTTTGTCCTGTCCTAACAAACCATACATCAATGGGAAACTTATTTATTCAGATTTCAGATGATGTATACATCTCAATTTCAAAAAATTGACCCTTATGACTTGTAGTCATAGGTTTTGTAGTCCAGTGTCACATATGCTTTCTAGATTTTGTTCTTTAGAAAACATTATTTTGCGGTGGGTTTTTTTTTACCCCGTCACATTTTCATCAATAGTGTTTTAATTAAAATCTCTTAATTATTACCAAGATGCACAATTCTCATCTTGTCTTCATTACTGTTGATGAAAGATCCTGTTAACAATCTTTTTTATCGGTAATTTTGTTAGTTGTCAAAAGTGCCGACTTCAGCACCTATCGGTACTGAAATTTTAAAAATGTGACGCTTTGAGCAGATTTGTAAACACCTCTGATTGGCCATTATGTTCACGCGCTCATCAGATATGTCTGTGATTGGCTGGTCCGTGATAGACGCCTGCTTTCAAACACTCCCAAGTGTATCTGTGTAAGCACTTGGTGAAGAGCGTCATTGATGATTATTTACAACGTTTTTACAGCGTTGATCATTGAAGCCAATCACATACATATCCAATGAGACGTGAACACAATGGCCAATCAGAGGTGTTTACAAATCCACTCAACAGTGCTCAAAGCGTCACATTTTTAAAATTTCGGTACCGACTAGGTTTCCAAAGAAAAAATACTTTGTAGTCTTTCATCAAAATGTAATGATTTCTTGCGTCCCTTGCTTGACTTTCCTTTTCGAAATTTTCTGATTTGTTATACTTTTTGAATGTCCTGTTTAATTCGGAAGCAGGTCACAAGTACGTAAATGTGAATGTTTCAACAGTTGACTTTTTTTTTTTTTTTTCTGTAGATGAAATAGTTAACCCAAAAATGAAAATTTTGTAATCATTTACTCACCCGCATGTCATTCCAAACCTATGGAACACAAAAGAAAATACTTATAAAAAATGTGTTGATACAATGAAATACAATGAAAACAATGTTGTTTTTGGACAACATTGACTTTCATTGTTTGGATAAAAACATTTAAAACATTCTTTAAAATACCTTCTTTTGTGTTTCACAGAAGATAGTATGTCATACAGGTTTGCAATGACAAAATTTTAATTTTTAAAGGCTGAACTATCACTCTAAGGCTTAGGACTTGTAGCTAGAAGGTTACTGGTCCGAACCGTACAAGGAGTGAGTGAAATTGGTCGTTGGAGAGAAATAAAGATTGTCGTTGTGCCTTCTCCCTAAAGGTTGCCCCTTTGTCACACAGGTTTGGGTTGAAGGAGCGAGACAGATTGAGTCAAATTGTGGACTTGACACCTTGTGAGGAAAAGCAGGTCACCAAGAACAATCAAGGATCACTTCGACACCACTGTTCCCTTATCAGCCAGGCTCCACTCACATCCCTTTAATTCATCACCGACTGTATGAAAAGCCCTATTCCCCTCTGAGACGACGCTCTTATTTCCAATCATCTCTGTGGGTTTGGCCAGATCTGTCATAGTTTAATCTACTTGACCTGAGGTGAATCTTCTGGGTCCGTACTTTCCCCTTGGAAACAGATTCTACCTTTGCTTCTTTGTGTAAATGTGGGATTAGTTGTTCATTTGAATAAAGTATCGACAAGCCGAGAGTTCCTGTCACAAGCTCTCAGGGCTTTTTTCCCATCAGCTCCCAAGACTTCATGTCTTGTAGCTATGGCAACTTAATTCAGGAAGACTTTTGAGAGTATCCTTTTTTAGGCTGAAAAATAATAGCCATTAAAATAGAAATTTCTCTGCTTATAATATCTATATGCCATTTTGAGGAGTTGAGATGCTGATCCTAATAACTCCTCCTAATAACTTCAATCGGTATCTTGTGGTTCTCTGAATTCCCAGGAGTCTGGAGCCTGTAATTCTTGAGGTCCTGTCCCAAATGTCACCCCTTTGCCCTTGTGATCCTTCTTTGGTGTTCTTTGAGGGTCCATAGCATCCTTATGAAACCTAAAGTGTCAAATGGGACACATGGCCATCAGAAGACCACAAGTACACATCAAGCATGCCGTTTGGGACACATCCTGTATCTAAGTGTGTCCTCTCAAGTTGTCGGTTTCTCAAAGGTCATCTGGGTTAGTTTCACATCCGATACATGTTCCCTACATTCCCATGTGTGAAGTGCTGCCTGCATCCACGTACTTCAGTTTCTCAGATTGCTTTGGGATGTCTTGAAGGGTCATGCATTAGTTTTTCACTGGTCTGTGACCTGTGTGGCCTTTTTCTTCCATAATAGTCAAGTTTAAGTTTTCTAAAGAGGAAATTGGCCCAAGGCATAAAGGGCACCTTCCATCTAGGCACTCACATCACAAATGGATAGGTAAAGAACATCCGCTGTCCCCAGGTGAAAAGACAAATATAGCCACCATTCTGCGAGGCTCCACAACTGAAAACCTACATGGCGGCTGATAGAGATGTTGAAAGTATTGTCAAGTCCATACTAAAATAAAAAAGCAATAACATTTTTGTGCATTATCGGTAGTACAGAGTATCACTACGCCGCTAAGTAAATGCAAACAAGCCGTCTTGTGCATTACGCAACCCACTGTCTTATTTATTTTTTGTGAAACGAATCAAACAATAGTATTGCTAAGAAAATAGTATTGCTTTTATTCAATACTTTTTGTTACCTCCTTTTGCCAAGATAACAGCTCTGAGTCTTCACCTATAATGTCTGATGATTTTGGAGAACACCTGACAAGAAATCAGAGACCATTCCTCCATACAGAATCTCTACAGATCCTTCCGATTCCAAGCTTGTTTTAGTTCCATCTGACCATAAAACCCAGTCCCGTTTGAAGTTCCAGTAGTGTCTGACAACTGAATCCCAACTGAAAACTCTCCCAAACAACATGTGGTGATGTAGGTGCTGTTTGATCTTTTAGGCTTTCTGACCCAGAGATTCAATTATTTTCTGCAATTCTCCAGCTGTGGAGAGACTTTGTCCACTCAAACTCTCTTTATTTAATTGGAACTTCTTCATTATTGCCCTGATGGTGAAAATGGGAATTTTCAATGCTTTAGCTATTTTCTTACAGCCACTTTCTAATTTGTGAAGCACAACAATCTCTGCACATCAGAACTATGTTCTTTGGTTTTACTCATTGTAATGATTAAGGGAATTTGACCTTTGTATTTCCTCATTCATATTTATATTCTTTTGAAACAGGAAGTCATAGCTGGACGATTTCATGTTCCTAGTCACCCTGGTGTGCTAAAAATGTAAATAATGTATGAATGGGGATATACTTCAGAGATATTTTACTCATAAGATATTCAGCCTACAATTATTCAGTTAGTTGCAAAGTTTTAAAGTTTAAAATTTCTTAATCTACTGTTCATATTTTATTTTATTTCAGCTTTAGTTCAATTAGCGATAGTTTGTATGATAGATTATAGATTTATATGATGTTTGGTGTCAACTAAAGCATGTAGAGACCAGACTTTTAAGTGTAGATTGATGTCTAATGTCAGCTAATATATCGGTTTTGGTCAGAATTCTTGTGTATCCCTAGTTTACTTAAATAATTACTTTGAAAAACTTGAGATTTATTTAATTAATTAATTTTAATTAACTGTTTTAATTAATTGAGAATCACTTGAACACTACATGTCATTGTTTTAATTTAAATTAAAAATATTTGTTTTATTTATTACAGAATTTAGTACTGTTTAAATAATGTTCAATAACATGTTAGTTTTTGCTGTGGTATTTAAATTGGTATCTATAATCTTAAAATCTCACTGTCTCAATATCAATGATTTTGCTTTTGTGACAGTTGTAGTTGCTGTATCTATAGCTATTGCAAGTGTTCTTTCGAATTAGAACATTAGCGCGCCCAATGAATTAGCATGCAACACAGCACTGGCAATTAAAAGAGCAGTGACGGCACGCTGACAGACGAGTTAACAGTCTGTCCTGAGGACCAGATGTTGCAGGCCCTCGGGAGACCTAAAAATCCTCGAAGAGCCATGACAGAACGGAGCTCCGCAGGCTCTCTGGTTTTTAATGAACTTGGTGACACAGTCTCAACATTAGGTGAAAGTTGTGAAACTCGTAATCCAGAAAATGTGTACATTTAGATCAAATGGGAGGGATATCATCAAATTTGCATCTTCAAGTATTCAATACTGCATTTTTAAACTCAAGTTAGCATACGCCTCGAGTCAGTCAGTCCCCAGCTTTTGATGATTACAGATTTTTTATCGCCTTTTGCACAAAGTCTTCAGTCTTTTGCAGTAGTTTAGCTGTGGATTGTATATGCATGTGAGGTCTGTTGATTCGGGTGTGTTTTTGCACTGTGACACAGTTAATAACCGGCCGTCAATGCGATCACACACCGCGCTGGCATGTATTATGCATGAACAAGATTAATCTGTCTTGGTGCTTGCGAAGCATAGAGAACACTTCAGCCTTTCTTCCTCGTTCTCTTTTTCCCTTTCTCTTCCTTCTCTCAGGCACCTTTTATTTTGCTGCTGCAAGGTTGGCTGTTGTGATCAGGCTAATGCTGCAGTTTGTCAATTTCAATTACGGCCCCCTTTGAACTGCGCCGATTCCAGCCAGGGAAGGAATAGAGGAGGTAATATTCCTACTGTCAATCACTTGCGATTTTTCTGCCTCGCCTTTTCCCTCGCTTCTAATTTTAACCTCCACTACTCCGAGGTTCATTGAAGGAGGGTTAAAGGGGTCAGGGGATGTACTTTATCATACAAAAGAGGATTTTCTGTATGTAGACATATAACGTTCTCATCGCAAAGCTACTTTTTATGTCCACCTAGAACATTGATAGAAACTAAGCTATAAAAAGGAGTCATCTGACATTATAAGAAGGGATAGGCTGCACAATATGACCCGTGCTGGCAAAATGAGTCGTAATGTGCACGGGCTAATTTCGAGCTAAGGGCAAAACAAGTGAAAAATGTCAATTTTGGTCGAAATTACAAATTTAGGTTTTTCATTAGTTCATTAAAGATGGACTCAGTATTATTTCAAATACACTGTTTGGAAGTTAGTCGGGCCGATACCAACAACAAACATGTAACCAATCAGCATTAGGGGACGTATGGCGGTTGAGGAGAGAGAACGAGCAAGAGGGAGATTTGAAAATAAGAAAAAAAAAAAACTACAGAACGAGAGATGAGATACAATACAAAAAAGCTCAAAAGAATATCACTGCAATGAAGGTTTATGACTGGGCAAGCGCTTTAGGACCCGCGTTTATATTAGAAAAGCTTTCCAGCGCTGGAGAGAGCTAAGCAGGAAGGCCTGAAAACAGACGTGGAGGCTGCTTTGATTCCTTATCATGTAAGTAACACAGGGTTTTGATTGTCTGGAGCTGCTGTTCTGTTGGCGATTAACAACAAACTCTTGTTTGTATTTACTCTTGTGTACTGTACGTTAATTTTTTGTGCTTCCTTGTCGTTCGTTCATCATCTGCACTTTATTTTTCATGAAGCATTTTGTTGCGTGTCAGCTGTGATAAACAGACATCCATTCGCATTGCGTGTGTAGCAGTGGCCAGAGAGTGAGAGTTTTGCAGTTAAACTACTGCACACTGACAACCACTAGAGAATGCAGTGTTTAGCGTCATTGGTAGTGCATTCGCCTCACATGCCAGCAGCGATTGGGCCGGGGTTCGAGACCGACTCAGAGCAGGGTGGTTAGGATTGGAGTGTGAGTTTTGGAGGCGGAGCAATGAAGAGAGGGGTGGGTTTGTTTGGGTTGATTTCAAATATCAAGAGTGTTCAACAACTAATTTGAAAAATCGCACACAGCACCTTTAAGCCCTTGTGTAGCGATCCCAGTGCTCCAAATAGCAATTGAACATCTAAAAGTATCTTTATTTGTACATTTTCTGAGAGGAGTACCTTTCCTTTGACCATGAAAAATGCCATTTTTCTCTGCTCGCTTCTGAACGACTGGTGCTTCCCTCAGCACAAGTTTGGTATCGTTGTAAAGTGCAGCATTCCAACTTTGTGAATATTCATAGCGAATTCTCGATGGCATGAATCTGAACCAATGAAATGTGATTTTCAAACTCATGCTGATGTAAACAAAATGATCTTACGCTGACTGACAGATCCGAAGCATGCACACAAAGACGCCTCAGACAGCACGTGATCCCGATGTACTCATATACACAGAATTACAGTATTTAAAAAAAACAAAAAAACAATCTGTCTTGGTGAGTATTCATGCAAACATTATCTGTTATGTCTTAAACGTTTGGTTTACTGTTGGGGAAAAACATCTGATGTGTAACATATTAGATACATGTGGTACGGTAGGTCTTAATATATAGGCATTCATCTTTCCCTCGATTGCAACCAGTCGTCCTGTCCCTGCAGCTGAAAAACACCCCCACAGCATGATGCTGCCACCACCATGCTTCACTGTTGGGACTGTATTGGACAGGTGATGAGCAGTGCCTGGTTTTCTCCATACATACCGCTTAGAATTAAGGCCAAAAAGTTCTATCTTGGTCTCATCAGACCAGAGAATCTTATTTCTCACCATCTTTAGCAAACTCCATGCAGGCTTTCATGTGTCTTGCACTGAGGAGAGGCTTCCGTCGGGCCACTCTGCCATAAAGCCCCGACTGGTGGAGGGCTGTAGTGATGGTTAACTTTCTACAACTTTCTCCCATCTCCCGACTGCATCTCTGGAGCTCAGCCACAGTGATCTTTGGGTTCTTCTTTACCTCTCTCACCAAGGCTCTTCTCCCCCGATAGCTCAGTTTGGCCGGACGGCCAGCTCTAGGAAGGGTTCTGGTCGTCCCAAACGTCTTCCATTTAAGGATTATGGAGGCCACTGTGCTCTTAGGAACCTTAAGTGCAGCAGAAATCTTTTGTAACCTTGGCCAGATCTGTGCCTTGCCACAATTCTGTCTCTGAGCTCTTCAGGCAGTTCCTTTGACCTCATGATTCTCATTTGCTCTGACATGCACTGTGAGCTGTAAGGTCTTATATAGACAGGTGTGTGGCTTTCCTAATCAAGTCCAATCAGTATAATCAAACACAGCTGGACTCAAATGAAGGTGTAGAACCATCTCAAGGATGATCAGAAGAAATGGACAGCACCTGAGTTAAATATATGAGTGTCACAGCAAAGGGTCTGAATACTTAGGACCATGTGATATTTCAGTTTTTCTTTTTTAATAAATCTGCAAAAAAAATTCTGTGTTTTTCTGTCAATATGGGGTGCTGTGTGTACATTAATGAGGAAAAAAATGAGCTTAAATGATTTTAGCAAATGGCTGCAATATAACAAAGAGTGAAAAATTTAAGGGGGTCTGAATACTTTCCGTACCCACTGTGTATGTATAAAAATATAATTTTTTTTTTCTTTTTCTTTTTTTTTTTTTTCCCCTATGGATATGTGTTTTGACTTGGTTTGTGCCAAATTTGGTGGTATTACCAGGGATTTTAAGGTATGGTTGCTAGGTTATTTTGTTTTGGAACCTTCAGAAAACTTTAACTCGATTTTTCTCAAAATTGACTTCAAACAGGTGTAGCTCAGTCATTTTTTGTCGGATTCCAACAAATCATACATCAGTTTGAAGGTTCACATATATCTGTATCATGACGGTTATTGGCCGATATTGGAATTTTTTTTTTAGGAAATCTCAAAATTTATTAATTTGTATGTTGTACATTATAATCTTGTGATGCCTGAATTCACTTTAGCTTTAAAAATGATTAATTTTATTTTTTTTGTGATTTATTTTTAATTTACACAAAATATTGTAGAATTTTAGTATTGGACATTTATCTGTTTATTAGCCATAACGTGAAAATATTTTTCAGCTTATCGATGCACCCCTATTACATAATCATAAGTTCTTCGCACAGAACGTGAAATGAATTTGTGATTTAGTAATATAAATTCAACTCAGAATCATTTCTCACAGACTTTCACAGAAAGTCTTGAAATAGACATTATAATGTTATGCCTCATTTTATTTGTAGCATTTAAAACAATTGATTTAAGTTTAGTATTTTATTGTTAGTAGTATTATAAATATTTTTTATTTATTAGCACTTTTAAAATATATTTTTTTTTTAATGTTTAAAAAATGTTTACTTAATATAGTATTGAATTTTAATATATCGGCCATAACGTGAAAAATTTTGTAGAATTTTTTTAATATCTGTGCAATTATAAGTGGACCAAAGTGGAAAAATTCAACAAAATTCTAGTGTAATTGGCATTTAAGACTTCAGTTTCCTGTTTATGTTGCTATACAAGTTATTTCATGTTCTATTCAGCACAACAAAGATGGTCTACGTCTTTATTTCGTCTTCCGCAGCTGAACAGCATGAGATCATGTAATCGGTTTCCACAGACCTGGCTTGACCTATAATGTTGCATATTACAGCATCATGAGTTGACGGAGCAGATTCGGATCCCCGTAGTAACATCTACTGCTCCACTTGGAGCAGATTTGGCTTTTGATAGCGCATCACGCCACTTATTTTCTCTCTCCTCCTGGTGTCACATCCGAGAAATAGGTCAGCTCGCCCCGGGTGGGGCTCTGGCGACAGCCGCTTTGTTGTCAGACCGGCACAAGATCGGCGCTGACTGGCTTAGAACCCAGTGGGAGGCCCAGCACAAACTTCAGAGGCTCTTTCGCACTGTGTGCCCACCTCGGAAAGTTCTAGAGTGACTGAGCGAGCCTGACGGCAGCTTCTCGGAGACAGCGCGCCTGTCTCACTCACTGCGCCTCCACACCAGCTTGTCATGCTGCATCTCTCAGTCCAGCTTGCACTAATGTTGTTTGCTGTCATCTCGGATTTCAGAGTGACTCACTCTGTTCTTGCGGCAGACTCTGCTTGGAGCTTTTAGCCTCGGCGTTGCTGTGACCGAACCGACCGGCTTTCAGAGTTTTAGGACGCACTGAGGTACAGTACTGCCTGTCATTTTGAGGCGTTAACGAGATGAGCGAAGGCCCTGAGAGC
Organism: Hypophthalmichthys nobilis; assembly: GCA_037950665.1. Taxonomy (NCBI): domain Eukaryota; kingdom Metazoa; phylum Chordata; class Actinopteri; order Cypriniformes; family Xenocyprididae; genus Hypophthalmichthys; species Hypophthalmichthys nobilis. The sequence goes on from CM075476.1 coordinate 37,542,295, forward strand.
TTCAGGGTGAAATGCACTGTGGAAAGAACACATCTGTTGATGCCCTTTTGTGGCAGCTCATTTGTTGGGCCCAATTCACACAAGGCAGCATGTCAAACTGTACTAAGCATATGTGAAGGAAGGCACGTTTTTTTTTCTCTCATTTTTATTAGTGTGATACTAGGTGATACCCCATCTTTAATCTGTCTTGAAAAGCATTTACTTTAAATGATAACGTTCATTAATGACATTTATAATGCATTTTTTTTATTTGCTTTTTTTTATTTATATAGATTTTATTTTATTTGTAGTATAGAATCGTAATATGCATTTTTCAAACTGTACTTTTGAATGTGTTGGCTGTATTTATTTGTAGCATTAAAATGTTGATGACGTTGATTTTTTTTTTTTTTTAGTGTTTATTTTTATCACATCATCATTCACGATAGACCCTTTTCACAGACTGTGATGGCGCATTTTAACGGTCATCAATATCGTAAAGTTTTTTATATTTTCATTTTTTAAAAAACGTATGTACTTTTATAACACTATACATTGTATTATATTACCTTTGCATCAAATTACAAAAAAACTAGTTAATGCTGCTGTGAGTGTGTTTCTAATACAGTGACTATGGGAGTGATGGTGAAAATGACATCTTTCTCTCTTCTGACTGTTATCAATTGCTCTCTATTTTTTTCCTCTTTTTGAAAGTTGTGAAAACACAACTGTGGAGTTTTTCTTTTGCTATTTGTGCAAATGGAAACACCAAAAATATATTTAATGAAATCTCTCATTTACTGCTATAAAAGTTAACCCAACTATGACGACTTCCGCTTCTGAGAAACCCGGAAATGTGAAAAGGGTCTAAGTTAATTATTAATTAATGACTTATTAATTTAATATATTTTTGTGTTTAGATTTTTTTCAAGTTTTAGGTGTAACTTTTAACATATTATACAGAATTTTAATTATTTATAGTATAGAATTTTAATATTGGCCATCACTAATAATTTATTAAAGGGATAGTTCACCCAAAAATGAAAATCACCCCATAATTTACTCAGCCTCAAGCCATTCTAGTTGTATATGACTTTCTTCTTTCACCTGAACAGAATCAGAGTTATATTAAAAATATCCTGGCTCGTTCAATCTTTATAATGGGAGTGATTGGAAGATGAATTTTGTAAGTCCAAAAAAGTGCATCCAACGATCATAAAACGTGCTCCACGCGGCTCCGGGGGGTTAATAAAGGCCTTCTGATGCGAATCGATGCATTTGTATAAGACAAATATCCTTATTTAAAACTTGATAAAGTAAAACAACAAGCTTCTGGTGCGACAGCCATGCATACGCATTCGACTTAAGTTCAAAAAGCGTTAACTTCCGCGACGTAGTACACAGTGAACATGACGTTCTACGCTACGCCATGACGTACTACTATGTCCTACATTATAACGCGTAGTACGTCATGTCATTGTGAGTAAATTATGGAATAGTTTTCATTTTAGGGTGAACTATCCCTATGACACTGTTAAATGTAATCTCTATACAGTAAATTTCAAAATGTATATCCATTTTTCATACTATACATTATAATATCTTGATGCCTTAATTCACTTTATTGATTCGAATTAACTGTGTGTTATTTTAAATATTTTATTGATTTATTTTATTAAATTCTTTTTACATTTATTCAGAATTTATTATATTTAATGATTTTAATATCAACCATTTATTGGTTATCTTTCAGATATCTTTAAAATCACTAGTAATTTATTAACACTGTTAAATGACATCTTTAGAAAAATTTGTTTTGAGTTTCCATTTTTCATACTGTACATTATAGTTGTGATGCCTAAATGAACTATTTTATTTTTAAAACCAATGATTTTTAGTTTTCGCTAAAATCTTGATTTAACATTGGCCATTTACCAGTTTATACATTCCCTGGAAATCAAACCCATAACCTTTACATTGCTAGCTAGTGGCTTGCTCTGCTGGTTCAGTTTCATGAGGACAAACCCAGGATACTTGCGTCCTTCTAATAAACTCCCACCCATGTTGAAGATCCCTCAGATCAATGTCCCTGAAGGTCAGTGGTTTTATCTTTCTTCAGGAGCCTGGACAAATCTGACTGGCCTTTTGTTTTTTGCAACCACACATCCAGTCAACAGCAGCGCTCAGACCAAAACCTGTCGGGAGGCCGGCAGTGAGTTTACTCAAGCTTTTGCCTTGGATGTAATCAGATTGCATCCCTTTGTTTATCCCCTCCCTGGGTCTCTGGTCTGAACAGTTTTGCTATTGCCGAGCCTCACAGATGTTTAGTGGCCACATTACCATTCGCAGCTTGTATCTCTGGCTTTATTTATGAATACCATTTGTCACTAACTCGCAGTTTATGAGGCAGCATTTCATTTTCATGCACACTGCAAGAAGCGAGAGTGATGGGGGTGAGAGGGAGGGATGCAAAGAGAGGAAGGGAGCAACAGTGAAACAGTCCGCTGAACTCAATCATACACCATGGTGTGATTAACCCCATACTGTGACAAAATTACAGCTTTGAGTCTTTTTGTTGCTGTTGCAAAACACACCAATATGGCACTCACTGTAAAAAATGCAGATTTTATATATTCCCCTCTAAAGGTTGTTGCTGAGCAAAGGTCAGATCTTGCTTTAGGCTATGGTGTGACATGCAGCTTATTATTAGGGTTGCAATGATCAAGAAGTTGATCATTATATGATATATAGTATATATATACTGCCATTCAAAAGTTTAGGATTGAAATTTTTTTTTTTTTTTATGTTTTTAAAAGAAGTCTCTTCTGCTCACCAAGGCTGCATTTATTTGATCCAAAATACAGTAAAAACAGTAATATTGTGAAATATTATTACAATTTAAAATAACTGTTTTCTATTTTAATATATTTTAAAATGTAATTTATTTCTGTGATCAAAGCTGAATTTTCAGCATCATTACTCCAGTTTTCAGTGTCACATGATCCTTCAGAAATCATTCTAAAATGATGATTTGCTGCTCAAGAAACATTTATAATTATTATTATTAATGTTGAAAGCAGTTGTGTAAAAAAAAAAAAAAATCAGGTTTCTTTGATGAATAGAAAGTTCAAAAGAGCAGCATTTATTTGAAATAGAAAGATCATGTGACACTGCAGACTGGAGTAATGATGCTGAAAAATCAGCTTTGTATATATTACAACAGAAACCAGTCAATTTAAATTCTAATAATATTTTACAGTTTTACTGTTTTTATTGTATATTTGATCAAATAAATGCAGCCTTTTTGAGATCAGGAGACTACTTTTAAAAAACCTTAATGTTTCTGAGTTAGCTCATGACATAGATTATGTCAGACTTATCATTAATTTATTGTGAAAAATCTTAGCTGTAGGTTTGTGTCCAGTGAAATGTGACTTTTTTTTTTTTTTTTTGTCATTGTTATAGTTAACTAAAACTATTACTATCATTTTCATTCAGTTAAAGAAAGCTGAAATTAAATATAAACATTAGATGAAAACATTTTTGACCTGATAATATAAAATCTATATTATTATATATATATTGTTATAATATACATTATTAAATGATGAAAGGGCCCTCGCACCGGGGACCAGGGACTGCCACCTGGTGGCCTTAAGAAAACTGTGAACAGTGGGCGATAGTCATTTAAGAGGAGAAATAGAGGAGAAATATGGCAGTCATTGTGATGCACCACAGTTCCTGCTGCCAGCAGGTGGCACTTTGACTATAACTGAATATTGCCATGTAGATGTCTTCAGGCCAGGACTATTATCACACATGTGAAGTTTGGAGCAGATCGGACATGGTATGCCTGAGTTACAACAACTTCCTGTTTCATGGTGTTAATCGCAATACATTAGCACTTAGCCAAGTGTTGTATGATTTAACGTGTTTCTAACATGTTTGGTCCTTCATGGCATATACAAATATGTTTCTGGGAGTGAATTACAGTGAAAAGCATGACATTTCCTGTTGCCAGCAGGTGGCGCTATGATTAACTGAATATTGGCATATAGATATCTTCAGGCCAGGACTCTTATCACACATGTGAAGTTTGGGGCAGATCGGACACTGTATGCCTGAGTTACAACAATTTCCTGTTTCATGGCGAAACATCGAACTTCGTCAGGCCGCCACGGACACGCCCTTCAGCGAAAACTCAAGATCTTCACAATTTAATGTCACAAAGGCCTTTAGATTAAACTGACCAAATATGATGTTGATCTGATTAAAGCTCTAGGAGGAGTTTGTTAAAGTACAACATCTGGAAATGGCAAAAACTACAAAAATTTTGCAGAGAAAATTAAAAATATCTCCCTTCCTGTTGGTTTTCAGATTTTGCACCCACAGACTTTTTTTGTAGGTATTGGGCTGTTACATGTGTCTACCAAATTTCATACCTGTATGTGAAATTTAGCATGAAGGGCGCTTAATTGAAATTTTGTAGGTGGCGCTATCGAGCCATTTTGCCACACCTAATTCTGAAACCCATATCAGACATAAATTTTCACCACTTCTGAAGCATTAGCAAAGTTTCATGAGTTTTGAGCATGTTTAGACGCTCAAAAATGCGATTCATTTCGGAGAAGAAGAATTATTGACTTTTAATTTTGACAATTATAATAGGGTCCTCACACCATCGGTGCTCGGGCCCTAATTAATAAATATCAGTATAACAGTATACAAATAATAATAGTAAATAAGTTATGGTTCTGTTTGTGCTTGCTCTTGATTAATCCATCAAGAAAAAAAGCACAATGTGTTACCTCTTCCACATATGCTGTGATAACCTTCATGGGAAACAGCCTTTATGATCTCATTTTTCTCCTGCATAAACGTAAACTGATGAAACATGTTACACAAATGGGTGTGCAGTGCTCTGTACTATCATCAAGAATTTATACAGATCATGTATATGGAGAAATGGCAGAAAAGAAGGCTGCATTATTCATAGCGTGCGTGTTGAAGAGAAAAAGGAAGGTTACATTAATCAGGATGTACAAGAGTACATCAAATTCAGCGATGGATGGACATACAGACAGATAGAAGGCCCATTTAGATGCAAATAAGACTCATACTTTATAAGATTCACATTCATAAGATTTACTTTCATCGTCCGTCAGGCTTTATTCTGTCCACCTTTTAACAAACTCTCAGATGCAGTGTAAACAGGTGAGGGGAGGTGGAAACCTGTCCTTCCCTCTCTTGCATTAGTTGACTAATGATCCCTTTAATTAGCCCTGACACACGCTGTTAATGGAATGGACCTTATTACAACTCAGCCTGTCAGAGACATTTCCGCAGTCACCGTCTGATGTTGCCACGGCGTGAATTCCACCGATCTGTTAACTCAAAAGTTGATAGGAAGGACAACTGATTAATAATCTGCTCGTTCAGCCGGTTTATGACAGGCTTGTGCAGCAAAACTACATTTCCCATAGTTCTACATGGCAAAATTCTCATTCTGGAGTCAGTTTGGTCCGGAGTAGATGCTTTTAAGTGTCTCTCTTGGCTCTGGTCCAGAGTTTCAGCCCTGCTTTGCATGTCAGAGTCTGTTCATGTTCTCCATCATGTAACTGGAACACCGTCTGCATTTGACTTGTTAATTTGATTTGCGTCCAGCTTTGAAGAGTGTGCTGTGCTGAGTAAGACACTTTCCTGCGCTTCTTAATCTATCTCAGCTCCGTAAACACTTCACACAAGGTTATTCCTTCACTCAAGGAATCTTCTTGACAAAATACACATTATACTCGCTCCTTCACTGTCCTCAGTCAAGCTCAACCTTGTATTCAAGTTTGTATTGGAGCTCAAAGGAATATGGACTGAGATCAAAGACCGTAGAAAAAATGACCATTACATGGGTAGTAATTGAGCTTTTCCAGTGCAGGCTCTACATGTATGATAGTACATTGTCTGTACTGTTGCCTGCACACATTCGCTGTTGTATCTGTTCTTATAAAAAAAAAACTGTCAGAAAGGCCACAAAAAGTCTAGAATCGGTCTTGGTTTATTTTCACAAAAATAGCTGTATTAAAATTGCATTTTATTTTGGGCCATTGTTGTTGTTAAATAACCATGACTAATAATTAAATAACAATAATAAATCAAATATTTTTATAATACTGTAGTGTTTTATTAACTATTATTTATAAGAATAATTATAAACAATAAGTAAATAATAAAATCATGAAAAATTATTATGAAATATTTATTTACATAAGTATAACTAATAATTAATACTTACAAAAATGTTTTATTATACAATCATTTTATGTTTTTTATTACTTAATTGTTGTTATTATACATTAATTTAATTTATTTTAAATTTAATTATTTAAATGTATAACGATTACTTAATAATAATAATAATAATACAATAGTAAAAAAAATTGTATAATAGAATTACTAATATTACTAAATACTATTTTATTTATTCATTTATTGATACAAATAATTATAAATAATTAAATAATAATTATAAATAAAGTAGTAATACAAATATTTTTAATAATAATAAAATAGTATTTATTCATTTATTTATAAAATAATCATAAATAATAATTGAATAATAATAAATATATACAATAATAAGTTAAATTATGTGTTGTTATATAATAAGTGATTATAATAATAATAACATTTATTCATGTATTCAAATAATTATAAAATAAAAATAAATAAAGTAATAATACAAGGGATGCTAATAATACTAGGCCCGATACCAAGCTCATGTACTTGTACTCGTACTCGTACTCGTACTCGTACTCGTAAAAATACCACAATACCAAAGACCGATACCTCACGTGACGTAACTGGCAGAATTTTCCGTGCACAGAAACAATGTCAGCCTCAGGGGTGTGAAAATACTTCAAAATGAATGATGACAACACACACATTGCGAATTGCATGCAAATCGCGCTGAATGACACAGACCAGAAGCGCTCTCGCACGTGCCATGCTCTCTCTTTCTTGTGCGTGATCCCAGTTCTTGAACGCCGTGCAATCAGTTCTCCTTGCGCCTGAATGGTCAAATGCACAAATAGTTGTCAAAATGTCCATCGTGTGGAGTATTTCACATAAATACAGTCGGTTATGGCTTAAGTAGACGTAAACAGGTGGGTGGAAAAAGGGTATGTCAGTAGGCCTATATGGATTCGGTCTTAAAATGACAGTAGCCTAATTAACTATTTGTCTGTCATTAATGTTCATAAAACAACAAAAGATGTTAAATATATATATCTCATGAAATAAAGTTTCTCATATCATGGTCATATTGCTCACTCGTCCCGTATTCCACCATGAGAAATCTGGTCACCCTACTGTAGGTTTACATTGGTTCACAGTGTTATGTTATAAACATTTGTTCTGTAATTTTTGTTTAGCACTTTTTGAAAGACTTGATGTTTGTTTTTTATTATGACTTTGGTAATCATGCCCTTTGAAGGTTATTGGACACTGTGAAATTTGTGCTTTAAGTTTGTGACAAGCACTTAAAAATTATTACTTTTTTCATTGGAGTAATAATAAAGAAGCTGTCCTACATTCATTAGTCTCACTGTGTTGTGCTTGGAAAACTGCCACATCACCCCAAAAAAAAAATAGAAATAGAAATTAATAAATGTATAGGCATCGGTATCGGTGAGTATCAGAAAAAAAATATCGATACTCGTACTCAGTCCTTAAAAAATGGTATCAGTGCATCCCTAAAAAATACAAAAATTTTTATGATAAAATAAAAAGGCCCCAAAAATGCCTGATTGTAACACTTGTATCACCCCACAGGACTCCGCCCAGGAAGCCGTCATCACCAGAGACATCCATCGCACCTTCCCTGCTCACGACTACTTCAAAGACTCGGGCGGCGATGGCCAAGATTCTCTATACAAGATCTGCAAGGTGAGGTGAAAGCTGCACATCCTCCAGGCATGACTCACTCCTGCTGTCTGGTAACAAGCATCACGACACGCTGCAACATCTCTTTCCACTGACCTTTTGTTTTGCTGTGACAGCCTTGGTAGATAACCAGCCACATGTTCTGTACACGCCTCCGTTCATCCTGCTATCTGTTGCAAATGTACGTCCCTGAGATGGGTTAAACTTGTCCAGAATGCTAGTTTATTCATCATGGATCCATTATTATATTTAAAAGTGAAGCTGGAGTAATAACTAATGCAGTTATCTAACAAGTAATTATCCAATTAAGTAAACATCTATATCCATATGATTAAACAGATGGTTCTGGCTCTAAAATCTGAATGAATGAGCCACGTAAGAAGCAGTTTTAAAACATGGACACCTTTGTCTAGAAATTCGGTATTAGTGCATCAATTGACATTGCTTGACGATCGTAATTCATAAACAATACTGTATTGCTTGCTAGAATAATAATTAAAAATATAAATGTACATAAAATTATGTGTTATGGAAAAACAGGAGAAAAGCGTTGAGTGGAGGAGAAAAGGGGTGTGGTGGTCCTGCTATCTTTTAAATCTCTTTTGTGAGGAGTCTTAAGAGGTTCTCCATCAGCTGATTGGCACTGACAGATTAAAAGGCTCCTAAATTGTGCAAAAGACCTTCAATCCAGCTAATCCTGGATACAAAACTCCTCAGCTCACAGCGGCATATGTTGCCAAGAATGTTTATCAGTGTTTCCAGTCATTTACATGACGAAGCAGTATTATAACTGCTTGTGATTTAAAGACAGCATGAAGCAGCATTCACAACACATGTAACTTTAAATCGACACATTTATTCATTTAAAAATATTTAGCGCTAATTAATGTAGGGCAGGACTAGATTTTATACATCTAACACTGTTCTTTTGTGTACATTATTTTCAATTTGAATTTTTTTTTTTTTCTCTAAATAACTTATAGTTTTTGAAATTATATTATTTTAAAATTTGTGTTATTATTGATTACGTCAAACAAGTTTCAGAAATTAAGAAATAGCATTACATTCTGATGAACAATAAGTATGAAAACAAGCCTTTTCTTCCTTGATATTAGTTTCAGAAAGCTTCGTTTTAGTGCACAATATTTAAACTGATGTGTTTTTCCACAGGCTTACTCTGTGTATGATGAGGAGATTGGTTATTGCCAAGGTCAATCATTTTTGGCGGCTGTATTACTTCTACATGTAAGTATTTACCCTGAATTTACTTCAAATCTAGTTGAGGAGAGGTGTTTTTGGTTTGGTTTTTGTTTTGTGTTTTGTTTCATTAATTATTTTATTTTATTATTTTATTTGAATATATTTTTATTTATTTATTTTTGATTAAATATTTAGTATTTTGTATAAATATTATGTATTTATATTTGTTTTTAATTATTAATTTTATTTTTATTTTTTATTTTTTTTGAGACACTAACCCAAATAATAATGTAAGCTGTCACATTTCAAAATCTGTCAGAATTTTTGTTTTGTTTGTTTTTGTTTTGTTTCATTAATTATTTTATTTGAATGTATTTTTATTAATTTTATTTTTTAATTAAATATTTAGTTTATGTATTTATATATGTTTTTAATTATTCGTTTTTAGAGATGCACCGATACTAAATTTCTCCACCGATACCGATAGCTGATTATTCGGAGTGATATCTGCCGATGACGATAACGATACCGATAGTTTGAGAACCCCTTTCATACCTTCTTTTAAATTAATGATAATTTCATTATAAATAATAATTAATCATTATATTTTTAATTATTGTATTTTGAAAGAAATGCAAATAAAAACATTATTCTCTCCATTTCATCAACTTGTTTCTGAGTAACTGGTATCAGTTATAAACAAACACATTACTCAAATTAATATTAACACACTTTAACTAAATTCTGAAGATTAAATTAATATTTCTTAACTTTCTGAATGTTATTACTTCATATAATTACTACTAATATTAAACATCAAACTGGTTTCTTAGCATTTTCTTTACACAAAGCCAAAATTCAGCGCATTTTCCTGCCCTCTTTTGATTGACAGGATATATCGGCCCTGACTATCGACTGTTTTTAATCTATCGGCCGATAGTGTGAAAATTTGCTTTTATCGGCCGATACAGATATGTCAGTGCATCTCTAGTTTTTATTTTATTAATTTATTTTTTTTATTTTTTTGAGATACTAACCCAAAAAAACTTGTTTGTTTTTGTTTTGTTTCATTAATTATTTTATTTAATATTTTATTTGAATGTATTTTTTATTTATTTTAATTTTAATTTATTAATTAATTTATTTATTTATTTATTTATTTATTTATTTTTAATTATTCATTTTTATTTTATTTATTTATTTATTTATTTTTATTTGAGACACTAACCCAAAAAAATACTCTGCAAAATTACATGAATGTAAGCTGTCACATTTCAAAATCTGTCAGAATTTATACCGCGACAGAAATTCAAATTCAAATTTATTTATAAAGCACTGAATAAAACAACAACGCTGACCATAGTGCTGTACAAACAGTAACACAATGAGCAGAGACAACTTTTAAAAAAAAAAGATCACATCCATATAATTATATAAGTAATGTAAAAAAGAAACCATAAAAAGACAGTCAAAATACATCTTAACTAGGATCAGAAGACGCATATATGATACTAGCAACCTCCGCACTTATCTATGAAAAAATATGTTTTCAAGCGGCTTTTATACCGACCGAGCGTCGGTACGTCCCTAAAATATAACGCCAGGCTGTTCCATAATTTAGGGGCAGCGACCGCAAACGCCCAATCCCCTCTGGATTTCATCTTAGACCGGGGAACAACAAGAAGTTTCTGTGATTGAGATCATAGGGATCTTATTGGCTTTTGTTCCTGAATTAGATCAGCAATATAAGATGGAGCTAAGCCATGTAGAGATTTAAATACAAATAACAAATAGAAATACGTTACTTTCTCTTACCCCAGGCATTACGTAAACTTCCTTTTAGGTAATTTAAACAAATATAAAACAATAATAATAGTGAAAATAAAAACCTTCCTCGTTATGCCTTATCTTTGACTTTTTGAGGAGCTACAGTAACAGTAGGCAGAGAACAACAGGAAGCGAGGGAAGGACATTGATGAAACGGTTAATTCCATATTTAATTAAAGTGAGGGCTGAATAAGATGCCGTTTTTTGTTTCTCTGTGACAGCGGCCCGTATGGGGCCTGATATTAGAGTGCGTTTGGGGATTTCTATAATATAGTGTAAGTGTCTTTCTCGTGGCCTTGCCCAGGAAGCTCAGGAGCTGTCAGGAATATTAATGACGGAGCCCGAGTACCTGCAGGAGCCCATTGAGCTCGGGACACACACGCTGTCTGTGTGATTTAATACCCGGCTCTCTGTCTGTCTCACTCGCCGTCTCACAAACACAAACAAACTCTGATTTCATCACAGTAGACTGCCATAGACAAGTAGACGGACAGGCGCTGCAGCTGACACATTTAAACATCATGGGCTGGTTGTGTTCGCTCCCTAGTAATCATTAGCATTTGAAAGAATCTAAAATATTGTGGTGATATTTCTGACTTTTTCTCCATAGATGCCCGAGGAGCAAGCTTTCTGTGTGCTGGTGAAGATCATGTACAACTACGGTCTCCGAGAGCTCTACAAAAACAACTTTGAAGATCTTCACTGCAAGTTCTACCAGCTCGAGCGCCTGCTGCAGGTTTGGCCTTGCTTTGAATGTTAGTTGAGAAATCGTGGCACACAGCCTCATTCACCTCTCATGAGCGTCTCGAGTGTAAGCGGTGGCCCTCTTGTAAGCTGTTAGGCTCAATGCGCTGGAAAATGGGTTTTAATTTTGTGCTGAAATGCAATTAGGCCTGAAGTAGCCTCTTTCGGCGCTAAACCCAACCTGGTTAGTATCGACTAGCTCTGCTACTGCAAGAGTGTTAGCATTGATCGCATAAAACTTGCCATACGGCACTCTCTGGAAGGATTCCCATCTCTTCCACCGTCGTCATTTACTTAGCATGTGTTAACCCAGTGCTCCCACCTCTCTGATCTAATAATGAAATTTACCCCAGAGGAATATTCAGTCTTCCCGCTCCGGAAGATCCCTATCCAGCTCCTATCTCCCTTTTTGGGATGCTAATTTAAGATGTGCCTTTGTAGATGTCGGTTACCTCTTTGATTTATTCTCTGCTTGGTCTCTGAATACATAGAGTAACACACTTTTTTGAGGCAAGCATCACTGTTGCTGTTTTTCATACTTAGGGTTATTGATCTGAACAAACCCCTAACTTTGGTTAGATGTACTTTGTTCTGCTATAGACATGAACGTTACCTCAAATTGTGTAGCTTAGCTTGTTGAAAAAAGGTGATAAATAAAAAATTAATATGCAATATGAGATTAAAAAAGTGATTTTTGCAATTTCCAAACAATTGATTTGATTTACAGTGGTTCAGGGTGTCTTGAGAAAGAAAAAGAAGTGCTCCCTCACTGTTGGGTTTTCCCACTGTTATTTCATTTTTATGTTCCTTCAATATCCCCTCAGGAAAACAATGAAACTGATACTCCTCATAACCTCAGAAGAAGTCATTTGTTATGGTTTAAAAACAAACACATTCTTATAAACGCAGAAGCAAAAGGAGATCAAAGCCCATGTAGGTCTTTGATTTAGATGCTGTTTGTTTAAGGTGCTTCATAACTGCACTCTTGACCCGTTGCTGTAATTCAGTAGTATTACGCTCCCAAAACAAATGCTTTAAAACCAGGTGGAAAGAAAAGGGTCAGTCTGTCTGACATTCTATATAGCATTTTATCTGTCTGTCTGTCTACATATCTGTCTGTCTGTTTATCTAGTTTTCCAACTGTCATTTTATCATTTTATCTGTTTGTCTATTATTCTATCTATCTATCTATAGGGCTTTTTTAACACTGCGCGCTTAAACCCGGGTTATCATCGTTCTAAACACCGCTTTTAACCCAGGGTAAAGGAACGTTTCACACTTGTAATGTAGAAGCAGGGTTAGCACCACTTTTTACCCGGGGTTATGAAACCCTGCTCCGGAGCAGGGTTAGCACCGCTTTTACAGTGTTAAGTCTACATTGTGGTGCCAAACTTTTACACAGTGTAAAATGATGCGGTGTTACAGTGTTTCAGCCAGATGCTTGGCACCAGACAACCTATTGCGTGCCTCATATTCAGTCATTTAGACAGTCATGGAAACACTGTGCATTGTATGTAAAGAGTAAATTCAGTGTTTGTGAGGAAAAATGTCAAATGCTGACAGAAAACATGACAGTTTGAATGAAGAAGAGATCGTTTCATTCTTACCTTTTATAGTCCGAAATGTCCATTCAGTATAAACTCGATAGTACTGTCGGCAATACGAGGATGTGCAATGGTAGCGCTATGTAAACAAATCGCATGCTGCATTTATCCAATCAATGACAATGACACCGCAAATATGCAAATAAAAACATTAACCCAGGGTTTAGGAATGTACAATGTGAAATATCAGCTTATGAATACCCAGGATTAATTGTTAACCCCGGGTAAATTATGAGAAGTGTGAAATGTGAAGCAAGATTACCCAGGATTCCGTTTACCCGGGGTTTAGAATGACCCAGGGTTAACCATTTCAAGTGTGAAAAGCCCTTATCTGTCTGTCTATTGTTTTCTATCATTTTGATCTATCTATCTATCTATCTATCTATCTATCTATCTATCTATCTATATCTATCTATCTATCGTTCTGTCGTTCTGTCTGTCTGTCTGTCTATTGTTTTCTATCATTTTGATCTATCTATCTATCTATCTATCTATATCTATCTATCTATCGTTCTGTCGTTCTGTCTGTCTGTCTATTGTTTTCTATCATTTTGTTCTGTCTGTCTGTCTATCTATCTATTTAAATTTTTAAATCTTTTAAATTTTTTAAATCTTTAAATGGCCTTGCACCACCATATCTTTCAGATTTATTACAACCTTACTCACCAACCAGATCACTTAGGTCCACTGACCAGAAACTTTTGACTGTTCCGAGGGGGGGAACTGTAAATTATGGGGCGAACATGCTTTTTCAGTGATGGCTCCGAGACTCTGGAACAGTTTGCCGCTAAATATTAGAACAGCTTCCACACTGGGGTCTTTCAAATCCCTTTTGAAAACTCATCTTTTTGTAGGTTTTTATTTAGTGATACTTTGTCATTTAATGTTGCATGGTCAGATGTCTCTGTGCTGTTTAATATTGGTGTGTAATGTATGTTTTTTGCTGTTTGTACGTGTTTAAAATGTGTACAGCACATTGGTCAACTAACTGTTGTTTTTAATGGTGCTTTACAAATAAATTGCCTTGCCTGTCTGTCTGTCTAATTGTGTCTGTCATTTTATCTCTGTCTATCTATCTATCTATCTATCTATCTATTTATCTATTTATCTGTCTGTTGTTTTCGATCTACATATCTATCTGTCTTTCAATCATTCTTTCTATTGTTTGTTTTTCTTTTTGTTTTGGCATACTCCCAAGCTCCACCCCCTTTGCTTCCAAAAATAAACGCAATTAATTAAAACAGTTATAATGCCTTTTAATTTCCCTTGCACTACCCATCCCTGTTTCTCTCCTTCCTCTTTCCAGGAGCAGTTGCCGGACCTGTGGTCTCACTTCCAGGACCTGAACCTGGAGGCCCATATGTACGCGTCCCAGTGGTTCTTAACACTGTTTACCGCCAAGTTCCCTCTCTGCATGGTCTTCCATATCACCGACCTGCTCCTGTGCGAGGTGATAAATCCTCCTCCAATGTCCAATCACAAAATTACAGCAACCATGTCCTAACCAAATCATTTAACCAATGAGATGTCACTGTAACACAGCATGAATAGAAATCGAGCCACCAACATTGGGTGTCTTTCGCTAACTGTCTCTATTCTACACATCAGTGGGTATTTTTATGAATATTATGCATTCGGACATATTACACATTTGACACACTGCATACTATATATTAGGGAAGTGGGCATATTCAGATGCAGGACTGGATTCATCAACATCAAAATGAGGATAAGAACAAATTGATATGCATTCGCACCAGTTATACAGACCTGTAGTGAATCCACCAGAATTTTTGTGCTAGAACGCAACTTGCACACTTATTAGTAAATGAGACCGAAAGTTTTGTTTGTGCATTGCTTGTCATGTTCGTGTCTGGTTAGGACAAAAGTGTAACATTTCAATACGGCACTGGTTTATCACAGGACATAAGGGCATAAGTTTTATAAGTTAATGCATTTAGTAATCGTTAATGTTAATTTCTAAATATACTGTGTATTGTTCATTGTTATTTTATGTTTGTTCATATTGCATTAATCATACTCTATACAACTTAAAATGTTAAAAATGTAATAGTATATGTAGAAATTTAGATAAACCTAGATTAGTGAATGCTATGAAATGTATTGATCTTTGTTAGTTCATGATACCTAATGCTAAACCGAGAAATTAGTCAAATCAGGGAAATTTAATAAAACCTGTAAAAATATATAGAAATGTATCTAGTTATGCTCAAGTTCAAATTATTTAATTGGCTAGAAATTGCTCTTTGTGAGTGCGATCTCTTCCAAATTATGTTTTTTAAAACCCTTATTCTAATTATCTGGAAAAGTCGTGGAAATGAATCCCTCGTCAACTCATGGATTTTTTTTCTAGTTATGCTCAGATTTAAAATACTGGCTTCTTTGTGAGTAATTATAATAACAGTTACTTTTATTATCTATACAACTTGAAATGCTAAAAATGTAATAGTATATGTAGAAATTTGCATTAACCTAGATTAATGAATGCTGTAAGAGTATTGTTCTTTGTTAGTTCATGATATCTAATACTAAACCTAAAGAAAAACTGTTAACAGATTTAATCTTTTTTTTTTTTTTTTCTAGGTTTTTAAAATGTATTTCTTTTCTGTCTAAATAAATAGTGTAGTTGTGCTGGGTTTTAAATAGCACATGGAACTGATGGAAAGTTCAGTTGTTTCTAAACTTCTTGAACTCTGTTAGATTTCCCAAAGCAAGCATCTTTGACTTCTTAGAAATGGGCTTTGTGTCTTTCCAAAAGAAACGCTTCGACCTTTCTGCTCCTCTGAGAGCTTTCCCTTTTATTTTTTTCCCCATTGCTTTTCTCCCCTTTTCCTTTCATTCAGCGTCTGTGGTAGCCTGAGGCAAGACAATTAAAAGTTTCCTCAGCCTGTCTCAGTCAATGAATCGCATGATGAGAATCTGTTAGATGCTTGCGAGACACCTCTCTCGCTCTCTCTCTTCTTATCCATCTATCAGTTCATCTCTAATTCATTTAGTGTTCTCCCTTCTTCTGAGGTTCTGCCTCTACTTTTGAGTAACTCGTTATAATCGAAGTCTTTCTTATTCATGCATTCATCTTTCCCTAATCATATTTACATTTCAATTTATTTGTATTCCATTTTGTCCCAATATACTGATCCAAAGAAAATCGTTCACTGATCATCTAATGCTATCGCGCACAAAACCGGAAAAGCTCTAATCTGATTGGCTACCTTTAAATATCTCCCGGGACCAAGGGCTCACAGGATTTGTTATCAGTCCATTGGGAAACAAAGTTGGGTTGACACAGCGAGCGCTATTGAAGATTAAATAACAATTGGACTTGTCAAAATTTGTAAGGTTACTAGCATAAAATGTTTGAAATGTACCTTTTCTAGATACCTGTAAGTAGTTCTAATTAAAAAAAAAAAAACAAAAAAACTACACATTTTTCTGTTAATTGCCAAGCTACTTTTTGAATTCATTCATGTTTATTCATATATTATATTATATTATATTATAGTATATATTATATATATTTATTTGATAGTATTTTTTTTTTTTTTTTTTTTTGAAACGCTGCCGATGCACCATAACAGATTAAAATTGCATACTCATCTGTTTGCAACTTACTTTCTAGGAATCAAATTTTTTTTATTCACTATTTGTTCATTAAGACAAGATTAAAATGAATTAGGTTAGCATTGGCAATACACTGTAAAGCAAAACATTTTGTGAATGATTAACCCAAGCCTCTATTTCCCATCCTTACCCAGACAGTCCTTCAAGAACCATCTGAAAACAACAAATCTTGGTTCACTACTTCTAGAAAACTAAATAAATAAATACACTGCTGTTCAAATGTTTGTGGTCAGATGCTGGTTAAATTAATGCTGTTTTATTAACTTTCTATTCAATGAATGCTAAAAAAAAAAAAAAAAAGTAATGATGCTGAAAATTCAGCTTTTTATCACAGGAATATATTACATTTTAAAATATACGAAAATTGAAACCAGTTATTTTAAAGGGTTAGTTGACCCAAAAATGAAATTTCTGTCATTAATTACTCACTGTTACTTCTCCGCTTGTCGTTCCAAACCCGTAAGACGTTCGTTCATCTTCAGAACACAAATTAAGATATTTTTTATGAAATCCGAGGGTATCTGATCCACACATTGGTTGCAACGTCATTGCACCTTTAAAAAAACATGGTTAAAATAGTCAACGTGACTACAGTGGTTCAACCTTAATGTTATGAAGCAATGAGAATACTTTTTGTGTGCAAAAACAAAACAAAAATAACGACTTTATTCAACAATTTGAACCATTGTCATACGTAGTGAACTCAGTGCAGAGCTTCCTTGTTTATGCCCGAATGCCGGCTCATTATTAACCGGATCCTGTGTCAGCATCGCATCGCATGGGTCGTGCTGCTCATGTGTTCAGCTTCGGCCAATACTGAGTTGGCGTTCATACGCAAACAAGGAAGCCTGCACTGAGTTTACTACGTATGACAATGGTTCAAATTGTTGAATAAAGTCGTTATTTTTTTGTTTTTGCACACAAAAACTATTCTCAATAGTTCATTACTTTATTAATATTTTCAATAGAAATTAATTACTGCAATTTTTTAATATTATATTAAAATATATATATTTATTTTATTCATTTTTTTTTTTCACTTTTTTATCATTAGTTTTCCACTAGTGCCAACATGTGCCAGTTAACAATAAGCTATCGTAGTAAATCAGCTTGACTTTTAAAATCATATTTCTTGCATAACCAAAGAGTTCATCTCCAAAGCCAAAGAGGAAAGTCTTATCCCTCCCTCAACAAACAAACACACATGCAGACACACAATTATCCCCCCTGCAATTTCCATTTAGCCCCCTAGCGCCATCTAGAGCCTGTCGGGAAGAGATACTTTGTGCCGTCTGTTATTAATAGAGAACACGGGATATTTTTAGCTCTGTGTTGCCATGTGAACGGGTCGTCTAAGCGATGCTCGAGACGGGTGTTTCCATGCGGAGCTGACTTCAGCATTGCTTCTCCGCTTGCTACTGCGATGCCACCTGCTCCCCTCTGACACATACACACACACACACACACACACACACAGCACCTCCGCCTCAACTACCGGCCATCCTTCACTGTGCCTGTGCACATCAACCTGCCTGTCAGTCCACCTGAGCGTGTGCGAGCGAGATTGTTTGCCTCTTCCTTCATCTCCTGTCACTCCCACACATTTGAGCTCTTTGTATGATTCAAGCTATTTTAGGAAATGCAAATGCTTTCGACATCGCGCTTCCCATTGCTAGTAGAGCACAGAGACAGCATTGCAGTCCTTCCGAACCATTTATTCCAAATTGTATGGTTTTTATTACAATAAAACTCCCTTGTATGTGGCCCGTTTTGTAGTTCCAGACAGTTTGATGTTCAAATAAATTCTTCTGTGTTTGTTTTTGTGTGTGTAATTTTTTTTTTTTCAATATCTTCACAGGGGTTGAACATCATCTTTAATGTGGCACTGGCACTTCTGAAGGTACTGCACCTCACTACGCTTACATTTCTTTGTTTTAAATGGTTCGGAAAAGTGAGGGAAAGAAATAAAATCCGTAAAAGTTGGGTTTTAAATATTTCATTGGTTAGAAATTGCTCTTTGTGAGTGTAATCTTCTTTACATTTATTATTGTTATAATTTTAAAAACATCCTAATTATGAACAACTGGAAAGCTTATGTAAATTTATAAAATCCATAAGTTATGCTAGTTTAAGATTTAAACTATTAGCTACAAATTGTTCTTTGTGAGCAGTGTTATTTTAATATTAGTTATATACTATTAAAATATTTGTTAATAATTAGAATTATTATAAAGTTTAGTAATTTTATGTGCTTTTATCATTTGTATTAGTTTGTTTTTAAAATATTTCTATAGTCATTAGTCATTTTAGTACTTCAACTTTAACTTATTTCAGTTAGTTGCCAAGGCAACATTTCTAATTTTCATTTAACAATAACACCACTGTTTGTGAGTGCAGAATTTTTTATCCTAATCATGGAAATTCAGTGGTTAAAGTTGAATAAACAGCAGCTCTGCAGGCAACAAAAAAATCATATTGAGTGTGTCTCCCTCTGCTGGTCAGAAGAAATATTGCCTTGATTTTTTTTTTAAATCCAAATGTTTGCATGCAGCTGTTCACAGACCTATCCATTAGTTTAATGTATACACGAGACTAAAATGATTTTCCATGAGTAGTAATATTACTGAAACACAAAATCAGATATATCACAATCTTTATATATAAAATATATTATGATAGTATTTTTATTATTGTAATCGAGTATTTTTCTTTGATCCATTTATTAAATGATATGCACATACTCAGTGCTGGGTAGATTACTTACAAATTGTAGTCGGTTACTGATTCCAAAATACATGACAAAAATTGTACTTAGTAACGTAATCATTACATTACACATTAGTAATATAATTGGATTACTTTTAGATTACTTTTGACCTAACTTGTTTATCAAATTGATTTGAATGGGATAATCTTGTACCATATTGATATAAAAATACAATATCCCTGCATTGCATACAAATATGAAATGATGTGAATTTGTATATGTTAATGTGTTTGAAAGACAAAATCCTTCCAAAGACACTAATACATGGATAAATGACTCACTGAGTGATAATTCAAATAATAATTAATTTGTCAATCAGGTGCTGATTAGTCTTGCAGTTTTGCAATGTTGAGAAAACACTCCTTAAATTTAAAAGAAAAAAGAGTCATAGGGTGAATCAATGAAATATGAATAATTTACTGCCATTGTGAGAATAATATGTAATCCTGTAATCAATACATAAATAACTTAAGTCTGATTAAGAGTATTTTAAAACGATCTAATTACA